>NJRQ01000028.1:158728-184177 GCA_003063805.1 Aphaenogaster ashmeadi | reverse complement strand
GCCCCCTTTAAATTGATGAGGAAGCACTGTGCAAATTTCTAATTTACACACTTTTTTTCTTTTGCAACTACGTTGATTTATGTAAATTTATATAATGTACTGTTAAATATAAAGCATAAAGTAAAAATTTTTACAAAAATAAACGGTTTATTGCTATTTTCTTTGAAAATATTTACTATTTATAGTAGCAAAACCGCACCAATGTGCCAATACTTTTGTCCAGCACTGGACAAGTATTATATGCTTCGATATGTGCGCAGTTCACGTCTCGAAAATCTGAACAATTATTGATCTTTCGTAGATAAAGGTAATCGTCGGATAATTATGGATGACACGCAACGTGATCCTCAGGATCGAATTGTCGGAAAGATGAAGCCTCTTGCGTTCCTTACAATACGCTTCCTCCAGTCCACTTTTCTATAGATCGGTTTTTTGCAGCACGTTATACCTTCTGCACCTGAGGTATATAATTAGACGTTAGAGAGAAAAAAAAGGGAAAAGATGGACGGTACAAAAGGTGCCCTCTTTATACTTATCATCTTTCCTCTTTCTTCAACGTCTAATTACATACTTATTTTATTTTATCAAGTACAACTTGGATGTAAAAATGGATGGCTCTGAAATATAAGAGGTCTCACCACTTTGTGAAGCTACAAAAAACAGACCTCTTATATTTCTGAGCCATCCATTTTTTGCGTTCACATTTAAATTAATAAATGAAATTAATATTGCTCTGGAAATACCTATTTCTACATGGCCCTACAATTGTTTTAATGTTGACGAGTCAGCTGTTAAGGCCTCCGCACAATAAAAAATATATAAGGAACAAGGAACAGATATTAGCGATTGGGATGAGGAAGAAAGAAGAATGAAGATTCTTTCTTCTTCCTTCAAAAATATAAGGAACAAGGAATAGATATTAGCGATTGCGATGTGGAAGGAAGAAGGAAGAATCTTCCTTCTTCCATATCCCAATCGCTAATATCTGTTCCTTGTTCCTTATATGTGGAAGGAAGAAGGAAGATTCTTCCTTCCACATCCCAATCGCTAATATCTGTTCCTTGTTCCTTATATTTTTGATTGTGCGGGGGCCTTTACATAATGCGAAAAATAAAGCAAGCAAAAATAAAACAATACACTATCATTGCTATAGATCATAAGAGACGCTCTCATGAATAATAAGATAATAGTCTTATAGGTAATGGAATAAATTCTTAGACTGGATAATTCTTTCATTATTTGTGACAAATTATAATTGCAAAATCGCCCGAAGGGATTATTCAATATAAAAGAAATTATAGAAATTAAAATGTAAAAATTGTCTTACATATTTATATTGACCGTATATACATATGCATTAACCTAATGGATGGTTTGTTTTCAGATGGTGTCATCTAATCAGCCGGTAAGATCATATAAACAATTATATATTTTTTGTAGTTAATTGATTACTCTCTTTCTGTACAAATACGACAAAAGAGTATTAAATGAGTATCTCATTGAGGAATAAAAGATTAGAATTAAGATCCTTAGTTATTCTGCTACGTGACAGTTTAATTGGTTCAGTCGTGTTAATGATATGCTCAGTGTACTTTACATTATTGTAGTTTCGTACATTCTGTAAAATTGTGTTTCAACACAACTGAGCGATAGCAAGTCTCGAACAGACACCATACTTCCCACAAAGGATGTATGGTCGATTTCTGAGATACAAATCTCACATCAAATTATAGTCTTTTATCTGATAATCTTATTTGATGTACAACAGTATATTAGCGGTTACAATTCTCGATTATCACTATACATGACGTAATAGTTAATGTGTGTTATATGTGATTTCTTCGTGTTTCGCAGAGGAAAACAAAGATATTTGTTGGCCGGCTGCCAGAAAATTGTCGCAACGATGAGTTGCGGCAATTATTCTTGCGCTTCGGTGAGGTGACCGAATGCGACGTGATGAATCGATACGGCTTCGTCCACATGGCACGGGAGGAGGATGCGGCGTCGGCGATCAAGGCACTCCACAATTCCAACTTCAAGGGGGCGACGATCAACGTGGAACAGTCAACCGGAAAGTCACGCGGAGGCGGAGGAGGTCGCCGAGATGACCGAAGAGGTGGACCAATGAGAGGTGGTAGGGGGGGACGAGACGGTGGTAGAGACGCTCGTCCTGGACCATACAATGATAGAAGAGGTTGGTATTGTTTGCACCTCAGTATTCTAAATTCCGACAAGACTATTTTCTCATTTAATTTTCCTCAAGTATTTGTCTCGCCCTGTATATGTTTGTGCCACATTTAGTACAACGAATATTGTCATAATATCTTTTGTTGGTGTCTCGTTATCTTTCTTTTCACCGCTCTCCTATCCCGCACCAATGAGCGTAAAAAGTAGGGGACTCGCCTCGCTTAAAAACCGATCTAGCGACTTCTGCGCAACGATACGACGATATTTCATTGCGCTGGCCACTTGAGAAAATAGTATGTTGGAATGAAAAATGACGTAAATCTTGTGTACACTCAAAAACCAATTTCATATCTCGGCGTGCTTTGCAGTTCTTCCGATCCAACTCGTTGGTTACGATGGATCTGCTGCAGGTGGTGTCGCGACCGGGTACACCGATTACAATCGCGGGGCTGGTGACTTTAGCGGCCGTGGGGCGGACTTCGGTGCCGGCTACGCCGATCGCGGGGCTTACGGTCAGAACGTGGGCGGCGCGGCGATGGGTTACACCTCGACGGCGCCGGGGATGGGCGGTGGATACGGACCGGCTGCCGGTGCCGTGGGAGGATACGGGCCGACCGGCGCGGCGGACTACGGGCGAACAGCTGACTACGGTCGCGCTGACTTCGGCGCTAGAACAGACTATGGTAATCACGGTGGTAAGCGGTGTTTGTGCAGCTTTAAAAGTATGTGACCCCGTCCCGAGTAACCACACCGTCTGCGTTTCGACAACTGCGGAGTAGTTGCGTAAACTAGAGGAAAAATATTTCCTTAACTTGTTACGCGAGACGTTATAAATATAGACGCGTTTGATTTTATCCTCGATATGACTCTTTCGGTTCGCTTATATTTTGTAACCACTTTGAAGAAGTAGGTAGAACTTATTAAGAAAAAGGCCGACATTCAGTTGTATTTATATGTTCCACTAATAGTTCTTTAGTCAGTATTTGTATTTTTTATTTGACACGCATATTTAGTTATTCATTGACTTTTTAGTTCTTGACGGTAAGACTTTTGTGAGACGAAAGGGACGCACAAACTTTCTGAGTGAAACAAACGCGAGGCATTAATGTAATCTAGAATCTTAATATCCACACATACATTGTTTACAGTAGTTGGTGGCGGCATGGCCGGAGATTTCAATCGTGGCGCACCTGGCCCAGTAGATTACGGTCGCACTGATAATTTTGGTGCCAGTCGCACGGTTGATTATACAGCGAGAAATGATTATGACCGAAGTGCGGCTGGACCGATGAGAAACGGTGGTGGCGCCGTTGCCACTACTGGGTATGGAACTGGGTACACTGATGTGGGATATGATGAGAGCCACTGGTAATGTAGCTGCTATAATTTTCTTTTGCTCTTTTCTTAAATCTACATCGTAACTTTCGAGTCTGTTGCATTTTGAATTTTCTGCTGAGTTGTCTCTCAAACCAAAGTAGATATGATGAGTGCTACAAGTGTTCTGAGGGCCATGTATTCTTTTACTTATATTTCAGAAAACATGGAGTTGTGTAAACATCTATTACATTTTGGTTTGAAAGGTTTGCAACACTCGTCAGCTTTCAATTGTAAAATTTATATATGACATTCAATTAGATCTTTGATATATAATCTTGGAAATTTAATATGTAATAGTAACTTTATTTTTTATTTGTGATAAACATTTTTCACACATAGTATGATAAATTTTGTTTACAATATTTATTTTCTTAATATAACTTAGATTTAATTAAATTTAGAACTAATTCAAGTGCAGTGAAATGTAGATCATTTATCTCGATAATTTACAAACTGGTGCTTCCTATCATTAATAAATGCATATTTTAAAAGTTTACGATAGAATTATACATTAATCCACAATTATTGAAAATAATTACAATAACAAATTTTATTGTAATGTATGCATTATTATTGGAGGCAACAATTTTTGTAATCATCTACGTTACACTGTACAAGTTTATTTTACCTTTTTTCATTACAACAGCTCAATACACACATGTGAGAAAATCTTTTTTATTTAAATCGAAAATTATTTTTTACTATATATATAAGGTTTGAATGTCAGCACTGAAAAGAGTCACTTTTTTATTATACTTAATTATATATAATTGCGTATAAGCTCGGATCGTGCAATTTTCAGTGTAGACAACCAAACTTCCTACTTTTAAGAATCTAAGTTTAAGTTCTGCTATTAAAAGATAATTTATTTAAATCTCTGATTTTGATTTAATTAAATTATTGAATATATCCATGTATTAAGCTTACTGAAAAAATAAATACACAAATGCATTTATAATTGGCAAAATAACAGTTTAAGGAAATTTTCAGAGCTCACAAGCGAGTTATGCAAATTTGTTTAAACTGCTATCGTTATGCTTCTTTTTTATTCTAACCTGAGAGATTTTTTCAAAGACAAAGAACATTTTGAAGCGATTAAACGATATATATTGCAGAATATTGCTGCTCCTGTATATAAGGAAATAAATAATTGTATGTTAATAAGTAATATAAAAAGTAAAAATATAAAACGTCCAGGATAGAATGAAAATAAGTTAACAGAGTTAAATTATGTACAACAGGGGTTATCCGGGCGGGCCAGGGGATATGATGGGTGGGCCTGGGGGGGTAAATCAGGGAGTTGCGATGGCCTACGAAAGGAGAGATGGTCTTCCTGGTAATGATATGCCTCCATTTGACAGGCCAATGAGCACTGGACCTAGCTACAGCACAGGGGCACCTAGTTACAGTACTGGTCCAGGACCACAAGCTGATATGTTTAGCAGAAGACCTGGCAGTGCCGTGCCCAGTGGCGGATATCCACCGGTAGCTGGCGGGTGAGTTATAAATTATAACTTTATATCTTTCTCTAGAAGAAATCTTTATTTTTTTTCCTGTACGGCTAACAGCATCTTGTTGTATTGCAGTTATGCCGAGGGATATGACAGACCAGATGCATATGGTCCTCCACGTGGCGGCGGACGGTAAGTTGCACTTTATTAACACATCTCGTATACTAATCTGTCTTATTGACAAAAACTGCGATTATGAAAAGTAATATACGTTTGACGTTTGAAAAGCGAAGAGAATCCATATGCGTACGCTTGTCAATCTGGCGTCTTGACTCTTCTTTGCGCTATATACGCCTCCCTCGTTTTTGCCTCGATTATATGTAATACATATGCAATTTCTATATGCGGATTCGACGCAGGTCGAATATTTCTGTAAAAGTATAAGGTGTGACACTTAGCGCGACACTCGGCTATACGGCGTTTACCTTCGTACCGTTTTGCGTATACGAATCGTTGCTTCCATCGGTACCCGCGTAGGCAGTCGACGTTTCAATCTTATGAGTGTAAAAGAGAACAGAGGCTGAAAATCACCATGGCTGAAAGTCCCGCAGATCTATCGCACATAATTAATAACACATACTGCATTTTACACACGTATTTATAACTGTATCATATACAAAATTTTCCAGATCAAGTATTCGACATTTCCTATAAGTTGCATTAGTTATAATAATACTGTGATATGATACGTTTAAAACTGTAATTTTTGTCAAGTGATTAATTTTCTTTCAAAAGGAGAAAAGAAATCATTTGATAAATACCGACATTTTCGTGGATAGATTTCGAATTTTCTATTAAATAATTTTTTAGCGCGTTACGTAATTATGTAGCATATAATTTACATCGATTTGGGGACTTGTTGCCATAATGACATCAGTATAACTTGTGATGCATCCATCACCTCTGTTCTTTTACGTACTCCGCGATGAAGATTCTCGAGCACGACGTTCAAGATGCGCTATGCGATCAGCCTGCGGCAATTCCGTAATGGCGAGATGCGCTCGAAAAGGCGGAAACTTTTCCCGCAAACACGAAAAAAGTAATCTCCGGGTACGTGACTGGCTTCTGCGAATAATTCCGCAGCGCAGAGTATGTTCCGCGAAAGTTTCTGCGGTCCGCGAAGACACATCTCGAAGGAGACACGGGATCTTCGACCTCGCACACCTCCCGCACGTTTGTCGCGAACACAAAACAGACCGCCGCGACACACTGCGCCCCTGCGCACCGCAAAATTGCAGCCTGCGAAGCTACAAATGCACGTCCTTCGCATTTGCTCTCCTCCACCCTCTAAGAGCTTTCTGAGACGCGATTTGAGATCCGCTTTCCCAATTCTACCCTTGGTCCGAGAAACGAAAAAAAAAAAGAAATGCGTTGCGTTGTAGCCACTGCGCCCACGGCGAACGTCTGTCGAACGAAGGTCCTTTGACATCGTGAGACTTGAGACTCTTCTGTTCTTCACGGAGTTCGAGTCAGTTTCCAAATGCACTTGCGACGGTGCACGGAGAGAGACGATGCACGATTGCGGCGTATCGACCAGCTTCTTACATGTATGACAGTTAGCCAGAACTGGGTGTGAGCCTTGCTTTCATCGGCGGTTGCCTCTTTCAAGCTTTACGAATCTATAGTTACATCGTTCCACGTTCACACAGATTGGATTGTTCTTGAAATCTTTATATAATACACTTTGCCATAATATGCTGAGTAATTATGATGTGCGTATATTTTGTAAAAATTCTTATTCGTCATCTGTGAGCGATGAAATTTTGTCTCTCCTGGCATCACCCGAAAAAAAAAGGTAAATTTAGCAACGTAGCTGGTAAATAGATTCAGTAACGGGTAACGACGATAGAACGCCCAGATCTGGTAGCTGTGCCTCTCGACAAATCTGCGTTATATGCGCTGCGGCGTGGAACAAAAAAAAAGGAAAAAGAAACATCCACAAGGCTTCCTTAACACCATACCGCCGTCGGAATTACAATTTCGATCTCGCGTCTCGACGCGTCCCGTGATGATCGCGCACGCCAGTGTTACATCTTATACTTTCCTCTTGCTCCTTGCACAGCAAGGCGATCACGTAATTAATTCTGCGATTTTTCATTTTCTGACCTTTTAGCTTCCCAGGTCCGGCAGACGCGATGCCACCGAGGTACTAAAAGTGTACTAAACGCACTAGCGCATGCGAAAGGCGACCGTAAAACAAACAAAAAACCGTAAAAAAAAAAGATCACCGCCTTTAGCAGCGATCACTCGCTTATTCGGACTCGATTTCCTAGGAACTGCCCTCTGCGTCCGTCATTGAGTCCACGATAATTATAATGAAAACTATATAAAACTTACAATAGAAACTTAATAACGTTTAATTGTATCGTAAAATACGGTAAGGATAAGAAGATTATCAATAGATGATATATAAACAATTAATTGAATTTAAGTCCCAGTTTTTTTTTAAATACATCGTGAATCAGTTTATATATGAATTGATCGGTTAATCAAATTATTATTGATAAATTTCCTATGTTAGCCCATTGTATGTTTGGAGAGAATTTTCGGCATTACATTATTCGTGCAGTTTATGTTCATAATTTTTTTCCCTTGCTCCCTTTTCTATGAACAGATAAAAGCCCGGTGTTGTCTAGTGTGGGTTTAACATTTTCTTCGGCTTAATTCTCTTAATTATAGCCCACATTATAGCATGTAGATGATTTTGTTATATCCCGTAGTGTTAATTCTACAAAAGGTGACTTATGCTACAATAATGATGCTGTATAATCTTTTTTTACACATAAGAACTTGAATAATGTTTTCAAATGTTCATTCATAAAGCAGAGAATAGATAGCAGTTATCACAATGTACCTTTATATAAAACGAATAAAGTGCAAATGTGAATGCCCTAAAGCAATCTTTATGAAAGACTCTCTAATGATGTAATAATTTATCGCTTCTTCCTTCAGTCTTTTTGTGCATAGTAAAATCGTCACTAAGTTTAATTATTAGCTAGCGTATATCATCATAATTAGAACGTTATTTCATCAAATAATACATATTTTTAATTCACGTAAGGAAAAGTGTCAGTCATTTTGCTCTCAAGATATCTCACCTTTATTTTTCTCTCTGTCTCATCTCTTTATATTATTTTTATTATGAGTATTAAAGTATAATCTTTATTTTGATATTACGTGACGCTGATTCAGTTACTTCGTAGAAGAGACCATCAAGTTACGGCAGCGATATCGGGTAGAATATTAGTTGTCCATCTAATACATCAACTTATGTCATTCGTAGGAGCGAGCAGAGCAAAGCCAATTAGTAATAATCAGCGTGCGTGCAACTATGTCATTTAATGTTAATTCTTAATTCGACGACGTTGTGCATTGTAATCTTGAATTATCTCTAGGACAGTCTAACGGTACGCGAGAATTATTATCTCCTTGTACAAAATACTGATGATGTTCATAAGTGAGAGTCTATCTAATAGTATTTCGTGCAAAAAATTTCGTGTTGGAAAATTGGCGGAACATAAGGAATTCGACGAGACACAATGCAAAACGCCAAGTCAATCTCCAGCTGGTGCAGTTTACTTAGTTAGGCCTGTACTGAAACGCCGGTTTGTGAACGTGCGGTGAACGCGTTGCCGAACACGTTACCCTGGTGGCGGCGGCTTGTCGACCTGCGATTATTGAAGAAACCGATTACGACGATTACTCGCTATGCGTGGCTACCCGTAGATGCGACGATCGGCGAATAAAGCAACCTGCGATATGTGGATAATGCGCCACAAATTGCGTTTGCGCTCAAAGCTGGCGTGCTTTGAATTTAACCAGGAAAAGGTATGTTCAACGCGTGCGAACCTTTATACTTTATCTGTTGAGACAAACCCAAGAGCGCCTATCTCAGAGGGGGGGAAAAAGGGGCCCTACCACCCATATCATACATCTATATCAGTGTTCCCTAAGTGCGAATGGAGAATGTCCGGTCGAACAAAACGTAGAACTGTTAAACGAGAAAGTAAAAGACTCGTCGATTACCGAAGCGCGTGTAAAGAAAGCGGCCGCATTTTTTCTTTAGTGATCTTTCAGCGTGTTGTGCATTGCGACAGAAGTGCATCGATTCTAATTCCATCTCTGCCATGTACACTCGCGATGCAGCTCTCATTAAGATGCAACTAATATAATTGCCCGCCCAAATCTCCGTCAGTGTTAAAACGAATCTATATTTGTTTCCTCTGCTTAGATGTTTCTCATTTCTTTCTTTTCTTTCACTTAACTGTTGGCGAATTAGTTAAAAAATATTTCTCGCGTTACTGTGGATAAACATAAGTGATATTTTTCTCTATATTTTTTTATATAATTTAATAAATTAAAAATTGTGCGAGATTAATATTAGTTTGTATTAGTATCTATGTATAAACATTAAATTGTTTGGTGCAATATTAAACGATGTCAAATGTATTTGGATACAGCAATCTGCAACTCGAGAAATTGAAGAATCTTGTAATCTAATTTTTCTAAGATTAGAAATAGATTGATATATTGCATCTCGAAGCTTATCCCTTAAATTAACGCGTTTATCGATGTTTCATGAGATGGAATTGGAACGCAAGGTAAAAATGAATGCGATGCGTGAATTGAAAAGCATACTGGTTTTTTGTTAACTTTGCCGCCGCAATTTGCGAATCGTTCGTTTTAGTATTCTTATCCGCCGCCGAATCTCGTTACGCAGATTAAATTCTAAAGTTCCGCTCGTATCTCGCGATGATGCTAAGCGCCACGTTGTAAGACACGCTGTTATGTCTTCGGAACAGCTTGTATCTTGATGTTGATGGAAGAACGTCGCAGAAAATTTTCTCAAATTGTCGACCTGTACAGCGCTCCTCTTAACTGTTCAATCGAAATGCATTACGTCTCTTGTTATACTTCCCAAAAAAGTCCACTTTTTGATTTTATGGAATATTTGTCAGTACAAGATATATGTGTACTCTTTATTTCACATCGCGTTTAAGCTCAATTTTACAAGTTACAATCATAGAAAGTCAATTCGTAAAAAGAGTGAAGAGTAACGTACAACAGTTACTTCACCAATTGTCAATAATTCCTCCGAGCATCGACTTTATCTGGCGTTCATACAAATATACGATAATATAAGTTAGTTTCCATTACTCATTAAGCCCACAATTCAGTGGGATGTCTCGTGTACGTTCCATATAATAAGATAATTTTTTTAATAGATTACAAACGGGATGAGGACAGACCGATGGACATTGAGATGAACTCAATGGGAACCGCTAATAAATCCCCAGAAGCATTCACTGTCAGTGAACTCGTTTGCTCGTCCAGGGGACGAGAGTTGGAAGATGGATAATAATGCCTGGCCGCTTGTTACGAGCAGTAAGAAAGCACACAGGAATGAAGTATGGAATTACTATCAATTATGTGCATTCTCTTCACGCAATGTATAAACATAGCGTTGTTATTGATAATTAACGCAATAAGGTAATTCATTTTTCTAAAGATAATAAAACTTTCTTGTGATATAGGTTTTTTAATCTTTAATCCTGTCTTTAAACTTGCGCAATAGAAATGTTTTAACTATCCATTAATTAGTCTTTTAATTCATAATGCTGACACAAGAAAAACGATATACAACAAAGAAAGATGAAAAATTGAGTTTGAATATTTTTGTATATAATTTTTATTAAAATGGAAAAATACAAATATCTAGATACATGTGTGCATTAGATATAAAACTAGAATATATCTTGTATTTTCGTTATATTCACGTTCTAAAGCAGTCCAACAAAAAAACATCAGTAAGCATATATAATATGCAAAATTCATTTCTCCTATCCCACCACCCTTCTGTTAGGGATAAATTGTTAACCATACGTAAATAGTAAAGTTATAGAACTCGAATAAAGCTATATAATCTGTCTTTAATATATACTTAAACCACGACATAGCACAATAAAAGAACCTAATTCTCAATGATTAACTTCAATTATTGCTTTAGTGTATCTAACGAAATCTATTATTTAATTATTGCCTTAGTGTATCTAACGAAATCTATTTGTATCATTTTTCACAATGCGCTTCTCTATATCAGAGTCCACATATGATATGCAGATAAAATTTCTAGCCAATTCGACCAGTTGTACTATTTTGTGTTGGTGTATACTAAAGACTACTATATATAAAGTTATTTAATGATAAAAATATAATATATAAACACCTTAACCGATAAAATATACAATGTTAATATTATCACATTTTTAACCAGATATATATATATATATATATATATATATATATTTGATATTTCATCGGTCAAAGTACTTATATTTTACACTTAGATATCTTCATCTGTAGCACCATTTATAGCACTGAAATAGAGTATATACTAAATTCTTCTATGGTCTATTCTCTGTTGGAATAGAGTACGATATTTCAAGTAAGTATCACTTGCTCATGACCATATCAGCCAGATGTTAATCTTATTGCGATAAACTGGGTTCAGGTCCGACACCGCCTGCAAATCTGTACACGAGTGAAGCTACTTCCACAGCTAGTTTGCCAACGTCTGACGAGTTCTCACATTCTGCATAAACCCGCACGATATCTTCAGTTCCGGAAGGCCTAAAAAGAAAGTCACGATTAGAAAGTCAATTAAGCTCTTCGACTCTATGGTAGTTTTATATGTTTAACATCTTTCAATAAGTTTATAATAAATAAAAGATATTTCAAAAATCTCCGAACACAGTCATCAGATATCAAGAACAAAAAGACATACCTAACGAAAGATCGGCCTCTTGAATATTTCGAGACGATCTTCTCAATCTCTTCTTGCAAATCAACAGGAGTCAAGCAATGTCTTTCTGCATTCGTTGTTGTTATAACATTTCTATCTTTCACTCTGACTTTGAGTTGTTTATTCGGAAGATCATTGTAACTTCTTTCCCACTCGATAATGTCCCAGCCCTTGGCGTGTAATATAGTTTCTACTAGCAGCATGTCGCTCAATGCGTCGCCGACCGTTTCATTTATCAAATCAATTACATCCCTCAGCTTTGCAGAAGCCACCCTTTGTGCCGCTGAAAGCGTGTTGGTCTTAGCATGATTCTTGATAGCTTCTTTAGCAGTATCCTTGAAGATGACGGTTCCATGCCCGTTTGCTTCGAAGTAGATTCCAATATCGAATTCCAGCGCTTTCTTGTGCAAATGCTTCACACCGGTTGGCACGCACGCCACTGGGACTCTCAGTACTTTCGAAATATAATCGGTTGAACCACCATTGGCGTATGCGGTTTGCACCAAGCCCAATTGTAGAGACAAACCACTCGTTTCCAATAGTTCCTTGAAGTAGGCAGCCACTAGCGTCGCTATTCGGTCTCCGTCCAAAAGATGAAACTTGTTATTCCCGTCTATGTAAAAGTATACCACTCTATCGGCGTCCCCGTCTATGCTGACGCATCTGACACCTGTCTCACACGGGATATTCAGAGGCAACGTCTGTTGCACTTTAACATAATCCGCGCCGCACGTCTGATTCAAGTCCCCGCTTCCGTCGTTACATAGCTTGATATTCAGCACACCCTCCAAGTATCTCTGAAACTCCTTCGCTGCGATAGCACCGACGCCATTCGCAGCGTCTAACTGCAATACGCTCGTGTACTTTCCGTTATTTATCTTAGCGCCTCGTATGCTTTTGAACACTGTTGTTAGCTTCGAATAATATCCCTGCAGCGTGGGATTGCCATAGGCACCGTTAGTGTTCGTGCATACCACGACATAGTGTAGCTGCGGAGTCGTGACCAGTCCCAAATCTGTAACGTTGCCACGTAAAGCTTCGATTCCTGCTAGCGCAGCCTTTAACAGGATCGGACTGCTTCTACGAGTGTCTCTTCCTATTATCACTGTGGCCGGTATCGACAAGTCAATATTTTCCTTTGCAGATATACGTGTCAGCATTGATATCAAGTCATCGTCTTGCACGTTAGCTAGATTCGTTGCTATCGTTTCCCAAGAAGCTTCGAGCATTTCACCAGCTGGATCAACAAGCTTGATGCCATTATCAGGCTCTAAATTGTGGCTCGCGGTAATCATTAAACCTATGGCAGCTGTAAGAAATTTATTCATCAAGAAAAATGGTTTAAAAAGATTTAAAGGTTCAGTGTTATTATATTATATTGCATTATGTCTTCACCTCTCTTTGCTTTGGATCGTAATACAGCTAGAAGACCCATTCTGTATAAAACATGCTCCAAGATATCCGATCTAAAATTGATACATATAATAATTATTTTAAATACATACAGGATATCCTTTTGTACATGACACTTTATATTATATTATATATTGAAAAACATAAATAACAAATTCATCCTTTATGTAAAACTCTTAGCAAAAAGTTTCGTTGAGTTAAATAATAATTCTCTTATTGATTTATTGTTTTATACGGTGGAATCAACAAGTGTCGATGATGGGGAAACTCGAACTTACTTTGTTCTAAAGCCAGCGGTTCCATATTCAATGCGTCCCTCGTACTTCGGACTGTACTCCACGTTCACGACATTTTGAAAATAGCTTGATTCCATCGTGTAGCGTGACACGCTTCAGCAGATGACAAGATTGATATCAAAGTGGCAGTTCCACGTGAGAACGTGTACTGCCATATGGCGAGTACTTGCACGTATTCACTCAACTAGCAATATTAGATAGGTTATCTTTGTAGCTGTACTCTGTAATACTTTCTGCATTTAAAATGAGATAGATATATAATTAGACATTGGAGAAAAAAGGAGGATAGATGAAATATTTACCGACGAAGAACAAATCTTACATTTGTCCTTTGTAGCTGCACTGTATTCTATTGTCTTTAAAATAGATAATTATACAGTTTAGACTCCTCACCACCAATATTGATATAACTATGCTCATTCGACGCGTTTTTCCACGAAACGAAAGAATCTGGCAGAAAAAAGCGTCGCTCTGCCCCGCGAAGCGAGATAATAATCGTTAAAGTTGACGACTTGACAGGTTATGAAACCTGTCATACCGACGAAATGTAGAGAATAAAGATATGAGCATGCGCTGTGGTCACTTCAGTGTGGTCACTGGTCACAAGACTCACAAGTGGCAACGTGCGCATGCGTTGTCATGATCGAAATGCGTAATGATAATAAAGCAGAAAATCATAATATATAATCATAATATATAACTTTCGTTTCATTGGCAAAAGGAGGGGCGAAGCCCCTCCCCCTACATCCCTGCATTAAAAAATTAAACATGCATCCGCTTCAACCGCGGAGTGATTAAACTAAAATGCCGAGATGTTGTCAAAATTCGTCTATCAGATAAAACATCAACTTTGAACCTTCATATCGAAATGGCTTACATAAAGCCTGATCTACAATGTGCTCTTTGCTTCTTGTTTCTTTAGAAATTAACCAATTGCAGTTGATTTTAAGAAGAATAATCGAACAGGATTGGATTAATTTCTAAGAAACAGGAAACAAAGAGCACATTGTAGATCAGGCTTAAAAGACACAAATAGGTAGTGTTTTGAAAACGTCTCGGCAAGGGCTACAAGAATATGCAATAAAAAATGGGGGAGTTTCATTTTAAGAAAACATCGATCACATTGACCTGGCCTTGAAAAGGTCACTCAAGGCCAAGTCCATATTTTCATCATCTGTCCCCCTTAATATCCTACAACTTTTGTCTGAAACGTTTTTCCATATCTAAAGCCGTTTCCGAGATCCAGGGGACTGGGTCAGACTTTAGAGACACCCTGTATAACGGACTCGCACTTATATACAAATATACGAGATGTACAACCAATAATACATTGGCTGTGTATTATAAAGAAACATATAGTTCAAAGTCATACATCCTGATCTTCAGTACCGTTGTGTTTCTCGTAGAAGATACTTAAAGAGGATTGTCGAAATCACAATATAACAAGTTATGGCGACTGAAGATTTTCAAGATTATCACGATAATGTCTGCAAATTCGTCCAGCTGAAAAATGAAATGAAAGTGATGTTAATACGTGAGAAGAACTCATCTGAGACTTCCGTTGCACTGGACGTTCACATCGGTAATTTGAATTGTATTATATTCTTCTACGCATGTTCACAAGCATGAAGGTTCTAAAAATGCGATAATTCCAGAAATTGGAACAGCTTTTTAACATTTTTATAAATAAATCAGGATAAAATGTATAGAAAGCTTATATATGCTTCAAACTCAACCCTCAAAATTCAATATTTTTCACATCAATTTATCTGCTAAGTAACTGCGTGTTTCATTTTAATATAGTTATGCAATATCATTCCTCTCATGTATTATGCAGTACAAAACTATTTAAAATTTATCTGTTTTTTATTTATTTATGTAAAAAGCAGATAAAGAGAAAAACAAACAAAAAAATTCTCTAATGTCCCACATTTATCATTCTGTAATACATCTACTCCATATAATTGTATTAAATATAATACCTCAAATTACTTTACACGTTATTCTAATTAATGATAGTAAATTTATAAACTGCATGGAATTAATTATAAATGAAATATGTTATTATAGGTAATTTTTCGAATCCGGATGATTTTCCAGGATTGGCGCACTTGTGCCAACGAATGATAACTTTAAATAGTATAAAATATCCTGAGTTTCAAAAATTTCTATATAATCATGGGGGCAAAGAACTTTTAACAACATCATCAGATCATTCCACCTATTATTTCCGTATTAATACAGCGAATGATTCCGTCGTGAAGAAGGCCCTGGATCGCTTTGTTCAATTCTTCCTCTATTATGAACCTCTTCTCGACTGTTCTTGGATCGAGAAAGAGATACAGTTAATGGATTTAAAATTAAAAAAAGAATTACAACATGATATGGCTTGGTTTCCATATTTTGAAAGATCTATGGTCGAAACCACTCATCCTTATTCGAAATATGGCTTGTGCAAGAAGAAAATATTGAAGGAACTGCCTGTAAAAATGATCCAGTCCACGCTGTTGAGCTTTTTTATGGAACATTACTCTGCCAATATCATGACATTATGTATCATTAGTGGCTGTAAGAGGCAATAATATATTCATAACTAATAAATATAGAATACTTTAAAGTTGATATTTAGCAACGGCTATAATGTTATGGCACATTATAATTTTATTATATATTAAACGCGTTAAACTAATAAATAAATTTAAATTTAGGTACACTAGATAGAATTGAAAAGATGCTAGCAGGAACATTCTGTCAAATAAAGAATTGGAAAATTAAAATTCCAGAAAGTTATGAGGATCCATTTAAAAATCAATTATGCACTAAGTGGCACATTACTCCAAAAAGGAATATCAAAATTTTGAAATTAATATTTCCTTTACCTGACTCAGAAGAAATTTTTTGGAATCTGGTAATAAAAGCATTTAGGGCTTTTTAATATTTTTTACAAATAATACATATCGATTAATTGTCTTATATTAACATTGTAAGGCTTTGTTACATACGTATATACAGGTCCCATTTCCCAGGTAGAACACAAAATCATAATAAGAACATAATGACATTAAGTAGAAGTTCATTTTAGGAAAAATCATTATGACGTCATTCGATACACTTTTTATGATGATTTTGTGATGAATTCTTGATATAGCAATGATTTTTAAGAGTAATTTTTTAACTAAAAAATCTTTTGAAAATCATTGCTATATCAAGAATTCATCACAAAATCATCATAAAAAGTGTATCGAATGACATCATAATGATTTTTCCTAAAATGACTTCTACTTGATATCATTATGATCTTATTATGATTTTGTGTTCTGCCTGGGTTATTATCTCTTGCATCCCGATTAATACGGTTATTTATCAATTTATGAAAAAATGTTTCAAACAAAAGTTGTAGGATTTCGAGGGGGGCATCTTATGATATATATATGTATTACATGTATATATACGTATCATTTATTAATTGATTATATTTATAAAGTTTTTATATTTTCAAACATTTTCTACTTTTTGTAATTATTTTGTCTCTGTAACTTTGTTAACTTTCTCTGTTCTGTTTATTTCCTTTATCGTGAGAACAAACAGGTATTAGCTACAGGAAAATTAACTTTAGTTCTATTAATATTAAAAGTAGAATGATAAGACGGTTATGTTATTAGCGAAGTTATATAAAAATCACTTCGAATATTACAAAATTTTCTTCAGTTTTTACTTATGTTTTATACTTATGTTTTACTTATATTTTAGTACCTTGATAATTGATTGTATCTTACTATTCTTCACTACTAATGTTAATATAGGCTCCAACAGATTTCATTAGTTATTGTCTGGAATCTAACCACAAAAATTCGTTACTGGAAGTATTGAAAGCCAAGGGTTGGTGTGACAGTATCTCTACTATCGGGTATCAAGAAGCCAAAAATTTAAATTATTTTAATGTTATTTTCACGTTATTGCCAGATGCACATTTGTATGTCGACGATATCATTACCATTTTTTTTAAATATTTAGAGTTGTTCAAGAATAGATATCTAACATCACCGAATGATCTATTAGAATTGGAGGAAATATTTGATAACGTAAGTGGTGAAACAAAATATAAAGGTTTATATAAAAATTGATTTATTAAAAACGTATATTTTTGTTTATTTCTTTCGTCATGAAAGAACAATTTCTGTATGTTACAGTATGATTTACTGGAATTACAGTCTATATATTAATATTATGTATAAAACAATAGCTATATATCTTGCATATATATATGTGTGTGTGTGTGTGTGTATGTGTGTGTGTGTGTGTGTGTGTGTATATATATATATGTTTTACACATTTACAGTTCTCTGAGAATAAATGCTTTGAAAAAACTCGAGACCAAGAATATAATTTACAAAAAATTATACGAATAGTTAAACATTTGCACGAATATCCAAATACACATACAACGAAGGATATTGTATGCAATACGAGCACTTTCTATTACACTATGAAGTCGATTAATGTGATATTAGATGAATACATATCTCCGGAAACTATTAGAGTTTACCTGATCACAGATGAAATCAGTTACTTTTCAAAAGAGATGAATCCAAAAGAATGGGACAATTGCGGACAGAGCTACAAGAAATGGATGATAAGCGACTCAATAATTCATGCATGGAAGGACCCATTCTACGCAAAATTATTTTCACTTAATTTAAATTCACATTTAGAATTTTGGCCAAGTTCAAATGTACATAATTTTTCTATATTAAAATATTTAAATTGATACTTCATATTAATTTAATCATTGATATATTATAATGAGAATTTAATATTATTGACAGATTATCATGAGAAATATTAATATTAAGAAAATTTTTTTAGCAAAATAAAGATAATCTTTTACAAAAATGTGATGCAAAGTAAAAGCAGATGATTTCTTATAAATCGCAATGTCGGTTTAGTTTTATATTGTAATTATTTAAAGAATATAATATGTTGTTTATTGCGCACCGTCTCCAGCGCTAATCCAAGCAACTCTTATAATTGCTTGTAAGCTTTATTATTTGATCTTTTCGAGAGTCCTTTAATTATTTATTATTATAAATCAAAGATGTGAAATAAGTTTTTTGTCATTTTCGGTCGCGGCGGTTCTTGGTGCCTAATAATTATTTTTGTGAATATTTTTGCTCATATGAACTGCGCGCCGCATATTCGTCGGTCTTGAAACACAGTCCTTACATGAAGCCGGAATAATTAATTCACATATTAAATTGACGAGCAATTTAATAATTTTTGATGCTCACTAGCATCTATAAGATCCCCCCATCCCCCATTCCCCGAAAAAGTGAATCTTATAGAGGGGAGAAAAAAGAAAAAATCTTACTTATTTCATAAGTTTTTAAATTTTGATGTTTTTGGAAAATAACGTCTTATACAAAAGAAATTTATTTTACGAGTGTGATTTGCTTTGATACAAGAGATCATGTCTTTTACGATTATGCCATCGTGTCCCATCTTACATTTCCATATCATTATATGTGTTGATATTAAAAATATTTTGCAGAACCTACTATTTTACCAAGAACTTCCTAAAGTTATAAAAGATTCAACAATGGTAAAACTTTGGTACATACCCACAATACGAAAATCAAATAAAATTAAACCACTATATAAGATGATCTTTTACTTCATCAGGTATGTGCGACACAAACTTGAATCATATCAAGATATATTTCTATTACAGATAAATACATATTATCATAATCACGCACGTAATTTTTTCTGTGATTTTGATTTGTAGTCCGCAAGTTTATGAAAATCCTCTGAGTTATAATTTAAATGTTATGTTCGCCGAACTCATTAAACGTGCTATTATAACGACTGAATATTTCGATGAAAATGATACGTTGGTTGAAGTCGGTGAGTATGGAATATTGGTAAGTAAAAGAATAATAATAATGAAGTTTTTAACTATATATATTATATAGTTATAAATTATGTATTTTACTTTTTTTACTTTATACATTATAATTCAAACTTCACCGAAAGACTATGTTGCTGTTCTATTATGACTTATTTAAAAAATAACAGATTGTACAATACAATGTACTGAATGATATTTATTCTAGTGAAAAAATCTTTCGTTTTTCATATATAAATAAAAATACATAATAATAAATATTTAATAAATATATATTGTACAGTATTCAAATAAATTATCCTGAAAAGAAATAAAATTATTTTTTAGTGTAATATTTGCTGGCAACAGAAACATTCTTATTTGAATGAAAGCTTACCTATTATTTATACAAGCAAAACTTTATTTCTTATTTGTCATTTGTTATTCACAATTTTGTTTAACTCTGTCCCCTTTCTAATATAACAATAAGTCTTCTAATGGATATCTAATAAACGTATAATGTTTATGTATATATATAAGAAGCAGATAATTAAAAAATTATTTACTATTTAAGGCAATAATTAATAATTGTTTCTGTAGCTTAAAGGAACGAGTTATGTTCCTGTAAAATCCCGTGGATTTTTATCAAAATTAATTTCTAAAACATTAAATTTAAGTAATGTTTTAGAAGAATTTGAATACTGCAAGGGCAAAGTACGTACAATAAGATATAGAGAAGCCCATGTAGAACACAAAATCATAATAGGATTATAATGACATCAAGTAGAAGTCATTTTAGGAAAAATCATTATGACGTCATTCGATACACTTTTTGTGATGATTTTGCGATGAATTCTTGATATAGCAATGATTTCTAAGTGATTTTTTAACTAAAAAATTTTCTGAAAATCATTGCTATATCAAGAATTCATCACAAAATCATCATAAAAAGTGTATCGAATGACGTCATAATGATTTTTCCTAAAATGACTTCTACTTGTCATTATGATCTTATTATAATTTTGTGTTCTACCTGGGAGACACAGATTTAAATTTGAATTAAATTAAATCAAATTACAGCCATACTTATTAAAAATTGGTTTCAGTATGACCGCAAATTAGAATTTTTAAAATGTCGCCGAGCAACGAGTCAAGCATTCATCCATTTTACAAATCTGTTATCGGAGATATCCTGGACGCTTGAAGAAGTATTGGAAGCAAGCGCTTGTAAGTATGCGAAAAATGCTTTAATTAATTATTAAGACATAATGCCATTAAAAATAATTAATAAAAAATTTAAAAAGAAATATATAGAAATATATATAGAAGATATATAAATATATATATAGAAAAATATATAAAATATATATAGGAAAATATATAACAGAAAATTTTTGTAAACAAATTTTTTTAACATACTATGATTACATAACGTCCACATTAAAATTAACTAAGCATATTGTAAATACATTTAGATAACAAGATGTAAATCACGATATAAAATAATTTAATGTCAAGTTAAACAATTATAATCGTTTAAACACCTCTATGATGCTATATAGATGTAACTATTGATGAAACCCAAAAGTTTATGAAGAAATTTCTGGATAATATGTACATAAAAGGCTTAATATATGGTGATATAAGCATAGAAGAAGCCTTACAAGTAACTCACGATCTGAAGTTATTAGGCTGGGGAGAAAGTAATCCGGATTTTTTCATGAAACATAAAGTTGGATTAGATTACAATAAAGATGCAATACATGCAAATGTAATACCAACGATTTCTCTCAAGCAAACGCAATTTCGCGAAATTAAGCTAAAAGATGGTAAGCAGCATGCATATATAAAAATAACTTATTATTTTAAAGGATGATTTTGAAAGTGTTGGTACCGATTTAATAAAGTTACATGGAATTAAGGAATAGCTACCTTTAGTTTCAAAAGCCTTAAAACTTTATTAAATCTAATATCACTAAGATATGGAATTAGAAGTGACAAAATGCAAGTATAAATTTTGTCATATAATTTGGAAATTAGATATAAAAAAAATTTTAATGAAAATTAATTTACTTTATTACAAATTGATTTTACTGTATACATTTATTACTAAAAATTATTCTACATATAACAAGATTTTGTCGTAGATTATAATTTCGGTCCTCAACAAATTAATATTTAACTAATATGATTTATATAACGATTTTATGTTACGGTGTATTTATTGTAGATACTCACGTCCTGTTTGAAATAGAAAACGAATTCCAGAATATCTCGTGTATACAAGTATACTATCAAATTGGCAAAGACACGATGGACCTAAATTCGAAATTAGCTCTTGTATACTACATAATATCGAAAAAATACTTAGTATACTTACAGGAGTTAGAGTATTATAGTATAGGCGAAGTAAAAATACGGAAAGCAGGCGGCACACGAGGCTTAATATTCATAGTTGAAACATATATGAACCCGTATGCTGTTCAATATCATATACAACAATTCATCGCTTATTTGCTGGTAATTATAAAACATTATGTAATAATATACAGGATAATCCAATTGGACAAATTGGGCTATACAATCGGTTATACAATCGGACAAATGATGATTTTATATAAAAAATTATATTTTAGAACATAGAACAGAATGTTCTGATTATTCGTTGTATATATCAATAAAAACGATGTGAAAATTAATAGTAACTTTTATCACTTCTAATTGTAAGTTTGGATAATGTTGTGACATTACTTTGTCCAAAGTATCTCAAAATATGCTACTAATCAATAAATAAAACAATTCAATATATTATGTATGAATTATTTTATTATATTAATTTTTTTATTTAATTATTTCACTTAATGTTGTAATATTTCATATATTTTATTTTAAAAATGGTAGTAAATAATTATAATTGAACAAATATATCATTTATTTTTTTAAATGAAATATTGTTTAACCGGATTTCCATATTCTTTGCTTATCGCATTACCTTCTCTAATTATGAGACACTACTTGCTTCCGATAAATATGTAATATGGAACTGTATTTTTATTTATAATATTAAATCGTTTATAATATTATAAATATTTTTTTAGGATTACATTTGTCAGCTCTCTAAAGAGGACTTTAAGAAATACAAGACAGAGTTAATCACCAAAATACCAAAATTGAAAGATATAAGTGACGCACTCTGGAGAGAGGTTTTTACTGGGTTATATTTCTTTGATGGACCAGGAACCGAAAAAGAATACATAGAAGGCATAAAGCAGGAAGAATTAGTTACATTTTACAAGGTAATAGTATTTTATTTTTCTTTACTTATATATATATATATATATTTACTTGCATTTTTTGTCGTAATTTGTTTTAAAATATACAGAAATTACAGGATAAAATTGTTTGCATTCTGATTCGAGTTTTCAAAAAAAAATCTTGAATTGAAATACTAGTAGTATAACTGTCCATCAACTAAGATTTAAGTAATTTTCATTTATTTTTGTCGTACATTCTCATTTTCGTCAGAAGCACAATTTATCAAAGCGTGAATAAAAATAAGATACAATATATATATATCTCAATATATATAATGGAAAACAATATAAGATATTAAGGTGTTTAATGCATTATTTAAAATTTTTGAAATAATAGAGGAAAAGGTATTATGGCCCCCCAATTAGATTTTGTACAATAATTTCGTTAATAATTAATATTTTATATTGACAACTTAACGATTACATTCGTCAAAGTGTTGTTCAATCGATTCAAAACTCAAAGTTATGAAATATTTATTATTTAGGACGTTATTTATAAAAAATGTGGTGACACTGCATAATAGGTCGAAGAGTAACAAGGGTGGTAATGTTGCCCCTCCCCCATAAAAATTGATTTAAAAAATTGGTTTTGTTTAATAAAATGCAGTGTTTTGTTACAAAATTATATATTTATTTAAAATAAATTTTTAGAAGGGACCACCATGAATATAACCGTGAATTTCTAATGTAGATTCTGACTTACTTATCAGAAGGTAGATATAAATTGTCAGGACAGTTTTCCTGCAAAACGAATAGGCTTTTAAATTTAATTTGAATTATATTTGAATTATGCTTTTTTACATCGATAAAAGACCGTATTAGGCTAGCACACTTAGGAGGACATATTAGCAAAATGCCATACTATTGTTTAACTTCGCATAACTCGAAATGTATATAGTTAAATAAAATGTTAACTAACGAATAAAATATTCAAGTGTACATATATTTGTGTGATAATACATCCAAGTTTAAGAAAAATGAGGAAGTATATATAATTAAATGCTAAAATGTACCTTAGAAAAATTTCGAAATGCTTGAAAGTAAACATGTGTTATAACAAATGCCAACCATTGCGTATTAGCGCCACTACGTAATGGCGGTCTATGGTGATCACTAGAATTCGCCATCTAATAGTGCAGATATTAAAAGGGGGCTATAATACTACCTTTTCTTCTACCATATATTTTACGCTTTTACACGAATGTTTTTACGAGATTGTTGTTAATTATTTTGCTTCAAAACTGCAAGAACGTAACGCATATATTTTTTATATGTAATTTTATAGCAATTTGTATGTGAAAAAAGAGCTCTATTGTCAGTGCATGTGTTGCCCAAACATAAGAATAAATCAGAAAAACAAACATCCTCAGAAGCAGATCTAGAAAGTTTTGAAACAAATTCATTAGAAGAATCTTCCAGTCATCACGTTTCTAAGGAACATTTTAAGAAAATTGATAACATTTTACTTTTTAAACAAAGTCAAGATTGTTATGATTAAATAGTCAGTCTGTCTATTTCGTCAGTCTGTATATTTCGCAGAAAAAGTGAATTTCCATATCGAAAGTAATTCTTGTGGAAAATGGTTGTTTCTAGATTTAGAAAATAAACGTGTTATATACATAGTTTTTCGGCTATTTCGGCATTATACAAATAACATTTGTTTATTAATTCAGACAAAATTTATATATACACATCATGGGTTTTTAAACGTAGAAGCACATAAATATTTAATACGACTATACAAATAGTCATTAATGATATTATTATTTTATTTAGCAGAATATACTTTAATGATTTCATCGTTAAATTGATGATTATATTACACATCATTGTATTTAGTCTCTGTTAGATCCATTCGTTTTATTTGCACTTCCTAGCATTTTTTGCATTTGATTTATGTATTCAAATATTAGAAAGAGAAAGAGCAAAGATCTCAAAAAACAAATTAAACGAGCGGATCAATTCACATATATTAAGTCGATACCTAACATCGATATTTGATACTTAAGACCTTATTACCGATTAATGATAAAATAGATTACGTAATATACATATATTGCTATGGAATTGTATGTTGAACTTTAATGGTATCTTGTCAATGTTTAAAATTATGTATGTGATCATGATCACAATTCCGCTTGTAATGTAAATGAAAGAAAGAAATAATATAAAATGTTTATTTTTGATATTGAAATGCTTGGAGTTATAATTTGCTTGACCTTGTTCCCTAATTATATCATAATACTTTGTTGATTTACCAGAATTTAAATTTAGACTGGATATCAAACTCTTAAATTTTAATAATTTTCCGAATAGCGATTCTTGGGATTTTTGATAGTGCAACCTCCTTCTTAATTATATTCTCCTGATACTTTGTCAATTTTCGAGACTTCTGATTTTTATGATTTGAGATTTCGAATTCTTGGAAGTATGGAAAGTTCTTGGAAATAAAAAAAATTCTTAGAACTTTAGATAGGACAACCTCCTTGCTGATTATGTTCCCCTGATACTTCATCGATTTTCTAGATTTTGATCTTTATGATTTGACATCCCGAATTCTTGGAAATTAAGAAAATTCTCGGAAATTTCGGAAAATTCTTGGAATTTTAGATACAACCTCCTTGCCGATTATGTTCTCCTAATACTTCATCGATTTTCTAGATTT
>NJRQ01000028.1:107984-131477 GCA_003063805.1 Aphaenogaster ashmeadi | reverse complement strand
ATAGAGAAGGACACAGAAGTAGAGATAGAGAAGGACACAGAAGTAGAGATAGAGAAGGACACAGAAGTTTCTTCTAAAGAAAAAGAAAAGACTATTAGTGAATGTAACAATGATAAAGAGGATATTCATGAAGAAACAACATGTGATAGTGAAACGACTAAGTCACCAATTTTATCAACTCGTAACACAACCAAGGATAATAAGGATCATAATGAAAGTTGCGAGAATAGTTTAGAAAATAATTGTGAAGATGATAAAGATAAAATAATAGAAGAACCAGAAATAATACAGTACGATTTAACGGATGAGTCTTTGAAGACGGATACAAAAGAGCCCGAGGAAAAGGTCCGAAAGATTTTGCCGGCTGACAAAACGGAAACAATAAGTGACAAGAAAGATGTGAATGATATAATAACCATAAACGATGATGAGACATTAGAAGAACATCAAAATAAATCTGATGAGGAAAATAGTGAAGTCGAAATGATTGCAGATGCTGACAAACCTGATAGTGCAAAAGATACTATTAAGCCAGATCTTCTAAATGGCGAAAAACACGACCAGGTAAAAGGTGACGATGAAGACGATGTTACAATAATAAATAGCGATAGCAATGATGACAGACCAAAAGATAAGAATGTCACGGAAGAAATGGTTACAACAGACGATTTGACAGACAAAAGGGAATTAGAGGAAGAGATAAAGGATCTCGAGGAATTGGTCGAGGATAATGCAACAAATAACAAGCATGAAGTACAGGAAAACTCGAATTATGTCTCGGATAATAATCCTATGGATGCAGCAAACGAGATATTGAAGGAAGTATTTGAGCTCGCTGCCGCTGAAGTTCAGCAGCGAGAAGAGAATAGTAACACGAAGAACTTGGATGATGTCGAAATGGAAACGTTGGAGAACATATCGCGCGAGATACGTAAGAGTGCCGATATGCCATCTTTGGATCCGATTAGCATAATGGAAATAGACGATGATAATGACATTTTATTGAATTAATTTTGTGCCTGTGGCAAATAATCACTATTGTACATTCTGTCTCATTTTAATGTATCACAGCGAGAAAAATTTATCTTCGTCGTGTGTGCAATGCGTATCTATTTACAGCTACAGAGGATTTAAATTGATTGAAAGAAAAAAGGCGTGAACCGCTGGATATCTATGGACGTATACTTTATCGCAAACTTATTCTTCAGCATGCTGAAGTCTTTAAGGTAATTCCCGCTTTATATCTTTATTCCTTACATTGGACGGAAAAAATTGGAGGGACTGCAACGACCGGGCAGTTTACAGGATTTTGTTACTATATGTTAACTTATATTGTTTAAAAGTAGCGTTCATTAAGTATTAAAGATAGGTATCACACTAGCAATGACTTCACACTGTTTTTTTTTTATGTAACAGAACAGATAAACTATAAAGCTGTGCTGTAGAATTATTGCATCAAAAGAACTAATGCAGAAAGAACTAATTCATTGTAAAATTAAGATATAAAACTAAGCTTGTGTTTGTAATATTATAGTGTGATAAAATATATATATTAAAATGTAATTATATATATATATATTAACATACAAACGAAATATAGAGAGATTGCACAATGATTTCAGAAATTTATATAATGCATTTTGTTTATACGATATATGTAACGACTATTCATCAAATTTTAGTAGAAAGAAGAAAAAGATAATTGATTCATCACATAGGTAGTAATCGTAAATGAATTTCAAAATTGAATGTAGAACTAAAAAAGTTTTGAGAAGTAAATGTTACATCCATTATTAATAATTATTTTATAATGAACATATACATATTTTGCGAAGTTTTAATGATAAGTTGCAAAAATTGCTAACGCGGTGATAATTATTGATGTTTTTTTAAAAGAAACATTTTTTTCGCTCATCAATATTAATATGATTGATATTGATATGATTAATATTAATATGTTCATTAATATTAATATGGTCAACATAATATGATTATTTTGTTATTATAGATCTTCTAAATTCTTATGTCGGGCGTTGCGTTACTTGTCTGTGTGTATTGCTATTTGTAAATTGAAATTTTCTATAATAACATATATATATATATATATATATATATATATATATATATATATATATACAGGGTGTCCAATTTTAAAGTTTACAGTGCTATATCTTGCAAACCGATGATTGTATTCAAAAATGTTTCAGATAAAAATTGTATGGCCTAAAGGGAGACATATGATTCCGATGTGAGAGTCATGTCGTAGATGTCGTTTTCAAGAAATTTTAAAGGCGACTAATGATCAAAAAATGAATAGTTTACGAGATATTTTATATTTTATGTCAAAATATTGTAAACTTTGAAGCTTCATATCTCCGGAACGGCTTATACAAAAGACAATTTTTGGGGGTGTTTTGAAAATGTCTCGACGAGATCTACAACTTTTATCTCAAAGAAAAAGTTAAGTTTCATTTAAGAAATTAGTCGTCTTCAAAATTTTTTGAAAACGACATCTACGACATGACTCACATCGGAATCATATGTCCCCTTTTAGGCCATACAACTTTTATCTGAAACATTTTTCGATACAATCATCAGTTTGCGAGATAAAACACTGTAAACTTTAAAATTGGATACCCTGTATATGTATGATGTAAAATAGTCTTTGGGGGAGTGATATAATCCTGTACGTAATATAATAAGTTTAAGAAACATATGGAAAAAATTACATATACGTATGTAAATTACAAAACAGTAACATATTATTGAATTTCCAAAATTTAAAGTTACTAACTTTTCCTATATATGTAGGAATTTCATCATTGTAAGTATCTGATAGTAGGACACTTATCTTTTAATTATATAATGAAAATAATAATGCGTGTCAATTACATGTTAATATTACGCTGTCAAGAACTAATGACAGACAGCGTAATAATTTCACCCTCTTAGACAGTTTCTGTTTATTTACAAATAATATACTTGTTTTATTATGGAAACAAATTATCCATCCCGTCATCGCGCATGGTGTGTAAAAAAAGAATATATTTCTGAGCTGTACAGAAGCATTGCTAATATTCCTCTTTGCATTTTTAATACTTATATCATTAACACTAAAATTAAATTTGGGATTATTGAATTTTAATTCGTTGCTGTAATAATAGAATATCATTACATTTGTAGTCTCACAAAGTACGACGTTTAAATGTATATTGACGTGTAATCAGCATTATACCGTTTACTACAAAAATGAGGGCACATTTATTGTAAATATCCAGATACGAAATATTGCATCAGCTTTCATGTATTAAATCGAATCTTTCAATGAGATTTCGGGGCGTTCATTCGTGGTATCGTTGAGGGTAGATCGCGACCAGGACATCACCTCGAAGTTTTCGAGATCAAGCTGCCCCAAATCTTCTGAAACGGTAGATACCGCGTTTGTCACGGTTTCTGTAATATAAATCAAACGCAGTGTTCGGGATATTTGAAAAAATTGTAAGAGGCGAACTTTTTTTGTAGGATTTTATTTCATTTATGTTGATTGATTGTTGAATATTGTCTCCTACCGGCGTGTAGCCTCTTCTCTTCTTTTTCAGTCCAAAAAACGCTTCTGCAATTTTTCCATTGACAAAGCGCCGTTATTGCTCTCGGATCAGCGGCTCCGCACCGGTTCACAAGATGGACGTATTGATCGATGATTTCTTGTCCTGTTAAAAAGACGAAGACACTTTAAATGCGTTGCACGTTACAGTTCGCATCTTGAAGAAACGAACTCGCCTTTCGAGACTCCGGCGAGAGCTCGCACTTTATCAGCGTCGTTGCATAAACCTATCTCGTTGTATAGCTCGAAGGACTTTTCCAAATGAGAAGTCGCGATATCTGACCTTCTCTAAAAAAAAATACAAGCTTACTATTACATTGTTAACTTATCTAAAGAGATGTGTCATTAATGCCACAGATTATTAATCAAATATATTATATTTGATACTACCAAACATCAAATATAATCAAATATCGTACGTTAAATATATTTAAGTTAGATATATTTTGTACAATGTGAGAACTCGAGGAAAATGCAATAATTTTTATTCCCGTAAGATTTGCCGATAATCCTGTAATTTCTGCTCCTTTTACGATCGCGATTCGACGTAACGTATCCGTACCTTGCTCAGAAAATGCTCGCCAGTGCAGTAGTGTGCCTGCGCGACTTTCTTCGTGAGTCCGGACTCGGCTGCACTTGCCATGAGCAGACGGAGATGTTTCTCCGTGTTCACGTCGTCATCCAACTCCTGCAAACGTGAACCGCCCATAAGAATCGCGCTTAGCGTTTTAGAAGTCAGGATTGCGTAATAAGCGCGTGCACGTGCGGATGGTAAAATGTAAGTCGAGAGAAATTCAAAACTGTCATTTGTTCTCTTTCCATTTACCAGTCCCCATCGCCCATCCATCCTGATACGAGAAAGGTGCAAGTTACACGTAACTTGTACACGAGTGCCATCGCCACGTGCGCGTTGCAGATCTCCTCCGGGTCCTCAATCCTCTTGGCGATCGCCAGGAACTTGGAGAAGTTCTGGAAGGCGAGTTTCACGTCGCCCGATTGTAGCTGAGTCATGCCCAGCTCGTTCAGAACGTTCGCTATGTATTCGTAATGCCCGGCTGCGGATGCGAAAATGACCGATGATATCGCAGAACGAGCTCTTTTTTAACTTATATTAACTCTACTATTAACTATTTTATAACTTATATTAATTCTTTTTTTTAAACTTCAAGAAAACGCTGCGAGTTTCACTAATGTCCATTTCTACCAATGTAGATTAACTTTAATCTCGGTTTAACTTATTTTTTATCTTTTTCTTAGTTTAGGCTTAGAGCTAATTATATCTAATTCTCTTTCCATTTTTTATCTTTCTAATTCTAATTCTTTTTTTTATTCTTTATCTTTTTCTAATTCTAAAATTCTCTTTTTCTATTCTTTATTTTTTTCTAATTCTAAAAATTAGAAAACGATAAAGAATAAGTTAAACCGAGATTAAAGTTAATCTACATTGGTAGAAATTAAATTAATCTAATTCTTAAAATTAGAAAAAGATGAAAAATAAGTTAAACCGAGATTAAAGTTAATCTACAGGGCTGCGTTCCAAAACCGTACTCTATCAACTCTGAGAAACTAAAAAGCTATAGTTTACGTTACGTATGCTATAGATTTTTAGTTACTCAGAGTTGATAGAGTAGAGATTTGGAACGCAACCCAGTGGTAGAAATCTATACAAAGAGATACGGAGACGGACTAACCCGGCGAAGACTGAACTTGCACGATCTCCGAGATGACGGACTCAAAATAATGGGATAACATTTTTCTAACAAAATCATTATGGGCCATCTACAATGAGTCGCAGTCGTAAGAGTCGTAAGAAATTGACTAATCACAGTTCATTATTCCTCGATCGCGAGAATAATGAACTGTGATTGGTCAATTTCTTACGACTCTTACGACTGCGACTCATTGTAGATAGCCCTTAATATTTGTGTGAAATAATACTTTTTTAAAAATGAAAACAGCTTACAATCCGTCGCTCGTGCGAGAGCCTCGGTGTACGCTTTCACGGCGACGTCCGGACGATCGGAACTAACTTGTTGCGCGTACATCAGCAGTGCTTTGTACAGAAGCACGTTGCATTCCTGAAAGATGGTCTTCTCTTTTCGACCGGTCATCTTCGACGCGTTCCATGACTTCTCCTGAGACGCTTCACGCGCGACTTGTAAGTAATGCAACGATTCCGCCGTGTCCTGTACTGATTGCACCGAGACGCAATTGTATCGATATCATTTTATAATATTAATAAATTTATATTATCATTAATTAATCGATTTAAAGTATGCAACAATTGATAAATATTTCGTTAATAAACAACTGCGTATTGACAACAATAGTATATAATTATGCGAAGAGAAAAACTATTACAAACTTTAGGACAAAACCCAGGCAGAACAGAAAGTCACGATAACATAAAATGACGTCACAATTACACCAAATTATCCCTAAATGACTATCAAAGGAGACATTTAGCGTCATTTTGACTTTCTGTTCTACTTGGGAAAGCCGCAGTTTATCGGATCCGTTTATTCGCTAATTTGCATGTATCGTGATGTAGCTTCGCTAACTTTGCTCGAACAGAAATCGGCCGTACAGGTAGCGTACGAGGGTGCACGTCTGCCCGCCGTCACCCTCGACCAATTTAGCGTTCTCCAGAGCGCTACGGTAAAGCTGCTTCGCAACCCACAACCATTCCCAGGTCATCGCTTGAAAGAACAGCGCCATGGTCAGGAATTCCACGGCCGTGGAAACGTAGTCTCCTACATCGAGAAAATTCTTAACCATGATATTCGTACTTCGCTCTCTCGTACTTTGTACTTCCCGGTTAAGGTTCAATGTTGAAATTATCATACGCGAACGATTGTTGTACGGACTCAATCGCAACTCGGCGAAGAACAATTGTTTTCACTCTTGCGAATAAATGTGACGTTAAAGAGTCTATGGCCGGTATTCATAATCGGTTCTCATATTTAAGATCGTCTTAAGTCGACCCAGACAACACAAAGGCCGGTATTCATAGTCGGTTCTTATATTTAAGATCGTCTTAAGTCGAGTTTTAGATGGACTTAAGATCCCGCTCAGCCAATGAAATGGCTGTATAGCATCTTGAGATCGTGCTTAAGACGGTTTTAAATATAAGAACTGACTATGAATACCGCCCAAAGTCCAAAATCACAAGACGTTTTAAAGTAGTCTTTTGCGAAGATGTCTTTTAGACGTCTTACGTCCCGATTTTGGACTTTGTGTTGTCTGGGGAGTCTTAAGTGGACTTAAGATTCCGTTCAGCCGATGAAATGGCTGTGTAGCATCTTGAGATCGTGCTTAAGATGATCTTAAATATAAGAACCGACTATGAATACCGCCCTATATTTCGAGTTTTTTTCGCGCGCACCGGCGTTTTTGGTTCGCTCGATGGCGATCAAGCCTTCTCTCAGGCGCAACATTGCGTCCCTGTTGTCCTTCAAGCGCGGTTTCTTCCACGTTAGGGTACCGGGGCCAGCCTCCCTACGAGTTTCCTCATCGAGCTCGAATAATTCTTTCAAATAGCGGACCGATTCCTCGTAATTGCTTTCCTCGAGTTCGTCAACGATCGCTTCATGAGGCGGTAAGTAAAATCTACTCGGAAACGGACCAATATCAATTACAAAAGGACGAGTTTGATGACACATTTATATTTCTTCAAAATCGATAAAACGAAGAAGGAAGGATAATCGGGACAAGATGGAGATAATGGTTACGTTTGCCCTGCATTTTGACCGCGGCCTATACCACAAATTCAACCTAAATTATTTAGGCCCCTTGCTGTAAACATTTGGGAGGTGACCTGACCTGGCTTTAGGTCAGGCCTTGCGTTTAGTGACCTGATCTAAAATAGGCCGCCTGTAACTTCGGCGTAAACGCGTGTTACCTGACCTAAAGACTTACTAATTTTCTCGCTAGGATTCGCTAAGTTGTAACTGTGTTCAACTGTGAAAATAATTTTAAAAACATAAAAAATAATTAAGATCGCTTACGGTGTAAACGATTGGTGGCTAGACCTACTTTGGGTTACGGTATAGGTCAGGCCGCGCATAGGTCTCATGTGCGGTTGGGGGAAAAATGGGGAATACTTCTTTTATTTCGAAAAAGAAGGCAACCTTTTCACTTCTGAAGGTTTTAATATCGGAAGCATCGCCTTCAGCTCCTCCTTAACCTTTCCTATCTCCCCCGATCGGGCCGTCGCGAGAGTCTTGATCGTCTCCGATCGTTCTTCGATCTTGGGATCGACCTCCGACGGTTTGCCGAAGAAATCCTTCCGCACCGGTCTCGCGAACGTCTCTAAATCGCGCCTTCGCACGTTCGCGAACCGGCCTCTCATCTCGCGCGCCTGACGCATCCTGGGGACGAGGAATAATCTGTTCTCAGATTTCGCGGCGCCGAAAGAGTGCCGCATTTATTGCAAGAGATAAATATCAACGAATAGGTGTGCGTCATACAACGACCATGACGACCAGTAATATACAACATGTACATATAACTTCGCGCGATAGCGTTTTTTTTTCTTTTGTGCACGTGCACGAGACGCGAGAAATTCCTCGAGGATCGTCGCCGCGAGTTCGAGGATCGAAATTCGCGGCTCTTCTCGTTCTCGTGCTCCTCTACCAGACTACAAGGCGGAATCGCAGGAACGCCGTCTTAAGCCCATGTCAGAATACGCATTGGAGCTTGAGGATTGCGAATTGGAGATTAGAATTCGACCAGTCGGATAATCTTATTCTTCTTTCTATTTCGTTCTGATTAGATCGTTCTGATTTTTCGTTCGAATTCTAATTTCCATTTTGCAATCCCAATCTCCAGTGCGTAGTGTGACACGTTTTAAGCGGTGGCGGCCGCTCGCTGCCTCGGCTCCAGCCTGATCTTGAAGCCCTCTGCGCGCTTGAGGATGATGTCGGCCTGGAGCCTGAAGTCGGACTCTTTGATGTCTGACTTGACGCGGAAGTTCCTCATGATCGTGGACAGGATGATCTTCAGCTTCAGCATGGCGTACTTGCGGCCCACGCAGGAACGCGGCCCGGCGGAGAACGGCACGAAGGCGTAATAATGCCGATTGACGGTCTTCTCCGGCAGGAAGTTGTCGGGGTTAAAGACCTCCGGATTCGGATAGATGTGCGGCTGTCGGTGCATCTTGAAGGTCGTCACCACCACCGTGGTCCCAGCCGGGATCGTATAGTCTCCCGACGCTGAAACGGCAGTCATAAAATTTTACGAGCCTGTATATTATAACATTTATATGTCACAATAAATATTTATAAGTACTGGCCGTAAATCTACTCGACTAAAGAAGTCACTAATGAACTTGGCGAATGATGAAGTCGCTAATGAACACCTGTGTGAAGTTAGCCCCCCAATGTCGAAAAATCAAAAATTTTCTTTTTGCAAACGTTTGCCCATCGTTTGCCTATACCATGCGTTTGCCCACGAATGCCCCGTTGGAATTTTTGTTTGCCCCCCTCTAGTTCAAAAGTTATAAGCAATTCAATTTTGGGGGGCCAACTTCACACTGGCCTCCCAATGTTGAAAAATCAAAATTTTTCTTTTTGCAAACGTTTGCCCACGAATGCTCCGTTGGAATTGTCGTTTGCTCTCCTCTAGTTCAAAAGTTATAAGCAATTCAATTTTTTGGGGAGGGAGCAACATCACACTGGCCCCCCAATGTTGAAATGTCAACAATTTTCTTTTTACAGAACGTTTACCCATCGTTTGCCTTGACAACGGGGATCTCAAATTAGTTATGCATAGACATCCCGGCTGCGAGAACTCACCGAGTTTCAGGTCGGTGTTGATTTTACGCGCGATGATGGGCACGGGTGGGAACATGCGAAGGGTTTCCATGAGGCATCGCTCAAGGTACTTCATCTCCAGTGTGTCCTGGAAGGTCACGGGCCTGTCGCTGTCGCCGAAGATGTCATCGAGCTCCTGGATGACTTTCTCCTGAATGTCCGGATGACAGCCCATTGCCGACAGGAAGAAGCTGGATGCAGCCGCGGTCGTGTCGTGTCCCTGCGAAAACGAATGATAGAATAGACGACTCGTTAAGAATTGATCCTCTCGAAATACGAAATCTGCGATGCCCACCTCGAACATGATAGTGTCGACCTGTTCCTTGACTTCCTCGTCCGTCAGGATAGAACCATTCTGACCGGCCTCCATCAACAGATCGAGGAAAGCTTGCCTCTTCTTCTCGCCAACGTCATTATCGTCCACATCGAGATCGTCTTTCAAGCCGGCTGCCTGTCCGAAGGAAAGTCCCTCGACAGAGGTGTTCTAAGAACAACATATTATATATGATAATGATGGTCTATCGCAGCTCTTTGAAGATTCTGAGAATTATCTAATTACCTTGATGGTCTTGCCATCGATGGTCTTGCTATCAACGGTTTTGCTATCGATGGCCTTGGCGCTGCCATTTTGCATAGAGTCATTGATGATATTGTGCTTGCCGGTCTTTAATTCCTGCTTCTTGCGCGCGATGACTTTCTTCGTGAGCCCGTGGATGATCTCCAACAAACGGATCTGATCTTTCCCGTATTTCGTCAAGTTGAACAACCAGTCCGGCCTGAGCCAGACTTTCGTGTGACGCAGATGGAGAATGTCACACATCCTAGAAGGTAATCAGGGAATAATGACACCATTTTCTTACATGCCTCAACATGAAAACATTCGACAATGTGAAAATATTCCATAAATAGTCTCATAAAAATTTTGCTATACGGAAATTCGTCGGTAATATTATTTTTTACAAATGCAAGAGAAAGAATATGCCAAGATCTTATAAATCTATAAGGTATTTTTGCTAAGAAAAAATCGGATCCGAGAACATGATCAATCAGAGAATTTATGATTAAGATAACACTCCATTGAGCGTGTCGATTGAAGATTAACATGTTTAAGATAATTCCTGCGGTTTCTTTTTTCTTTATCTTGGCTCCCAATTCCCCGATTCCCAAATCGAGCTTTCGATACTTGCTTCATAACGGCCATGGCGTACTCGAAGCCGCTTCGGTCCTGCGTGGACTTGGAGACACCCATGGCGGTCTCGAGGAGGATCTCGACGGTGCACTCGGACATGTAGTCATGGCAGTCGAATTCCTTGTCGCCCTCCTTACGCATCCGCTCCACCAGCGCGCGCGAATTGGCATTAAAGAGGTCGATGAAGCTCTTCAGCACGTTCAAATGGAATGTCGGCGCGATCAGTTTGCGGTGGGCGCGCCATTTCGAGCCTGTAATAAACCGTTCATCGCCGATGTATCTTTTGGAGTCCCAACCCCATGAATCCCAATGAGATTCCCAATTTCCCTACCGCGATCGATCTCGAAGAAAAAAAATCGCCATGAACCTATTCAGCGCAATATCGTGATCGCGGGGTGGATTTGATCAATCGGTTGTTAACACATTAACCGATGCTCGATCGAAATTTTTAAAAATGTTTTTAAGAAATAAGTGCCATCTAACTAAATTTTAACGTAAATAACTAAGGGCCAATTTCACCAACCACGGTTAACTTAACCGGCCGGTTATTCCATTGGAATTGACCAATCGCATTTGTTGTTTTTGCTTATTGACTAATGCGATTGGTCAATTCCAATGGAATAACCGGCCGGTTAAATTGATCGTGATTGGTGAAATTGGCCCTAAGGTAACAATTTAAAGTAAAAAGTGCGCTTACAAAAATCCAAAAATTAATAATCTTTATTTTTAATCGTATTGCGCGCAATATTTTATCATTATATATGCGGAAAAAATGATATTGTATTAACAGCATTAATTCTAATTGGAAATAATTTTGTTAATTCAATAACTATTAATGAAACAAATACGTATGCTCTTGTTTTATTAAAACTATTATTGAACTAACAAGATTATATTTCCAATTAAACTAACGCTGTTATACTGAGAGAAAAAAATTGTTGGAATAACAATAATCTCACTATATTTTATAGTGAGTTTTGGCCTCAAACATATTTTTATAATTCATTTAAACATGCAAAATATAGCAGAGTGAATAGACATGCAAAATATAAAAGATTTATAGTCATCATATTTCCTCTGTTATTATAATAACAATATATTGCCATGTGTATAGTAAAGCATGCTAAGAATATAGTTACTTGTACCAATATTTGCCAAATATTCCAATTGTATTGACTATATAAAATGGTTAATTTATCTTACCATTCTATATATTCGATCTTACTCTATTTTTACTTCAAATGATTATAATTATTGCTAAAAATTTTACATGGGTTACTTACTATAAAAATGATATTCCTAACTAATAATCATTTACTATGTCATTATAGTTTCAAATATACATTTTTCTCTCAGTGTAATACGTTATTTTTTTCCGTGTGCTTACGATAACAAAAATTCTACTACGGCGTATACGGTAGAACATACAAAGATCGCCAGGTAAACAACGCGTCAGCACAGCGCAGTGGAAGAAAATCCGAGGAAAAGAAAGGGGGAAAAAGTTAAGTCTCGCAGAAACGTATTTAAATGTAAATCTAATGTAAATTTCCTCCCCCCACTCCTTCTAGTATTCGGTGCCCCGTATTCGCGGACTTTCTACCGAACACGCGGAAGTAGGAAGAAGAATGAGCGGAGAAGGAGCCGGGGAGCGAGAGAAAAAGCGCAGAATAATGCGCTGCAGCGTGTGAGAGGGACTGGGGAAAAAAAAGAAAGAGAGAGAGAGAGAGAGAGAGAGATCGTCGTAATTGTGCAACGAAATGATCCATGGAAAGAGCGCGATGCGCGCACGTGCGCGGGGACGGAGAACGGAGCCGGGGAGAGAAAGCACCGCGCAAATTTCCTTCCTGTTCTACGTCCCGCGGACTATTCGCGGACTGATTACATTTCACTCTCCATCCCGCCCGCCTTCCCTCCCCCGCGCCGTTCATTTCTCCGCTCTCCCTAAACGCAGGTGCGTTGTATGTCTCGTGCGACACATGCCGCGGCGCATAGGCGTCGACCCTCCGGCGTCCCTATAGGGATTAGGGATCCTCTAATAAAGGATCGGACAATCCGCCGGACACGCCGCCCTTTGAGGGTCAGAAGCAACCGCCGTGCGATTGTAACAGTTGGTTGGTCAGAAAAAATGTTTTGTCCCCACTCAGCGACAATAAATTTGATGTAACTAAAAAACTTTTCTCTTTGATTACACATTGAAAATGTCAAAGCTGTCAAAAGCTTTTCGAAGCACGGAAGTGTCCCTCGACCAATCCGCAGCCTGTTGACGCATTGTCCGATCTCTTATTAGAAGATCCCTAGGCGTTCCTATTTTTCCGCGATCAAGGGGGTTGCTCGAGGGGGTGCGACACCGGTCCGAGCTTTCCTCCTCAGGAGGATCAAATCGATTCCCCTTTCCTCGGGAAAATCAGGATTCGAACCTAATTTTTCCGACTCTCTAAGATCTCTCAATCCTCTTCAATCCTTCCAGTTCTCAAGTTCTTGGGAAAGAAAGAAAGATATAGGAAGAGAGAACCGGTTAAATCACCAGCACGCTCGATCCCCCGGTTTAGAGATTAAATAGAGCAAGAAAACTGGCTGGAACAAGCTAACCGGCAAGTCGTATTTACTCGCTTTTTTCATGTGTTACATCGAGATCCGACGTCCGACGTGTTATCACTATCGTATCACGTTTGCGTGCTCGTTTTCTGACCGTTACATAAATGTTTGCTATGCAACGGATCTACCGATCTTAATTTCTTGTCTCGATTAAGATAATGATTTGCTGGACTTTCATTCGAACGCGTTTTGTCTGCAATTGCGCGCTAGTTTTGTCAGAATCCTAATAATACAATAATTTTTTAAAACAAATATATATGTATATATATATAAGCCTATTTTGATCTCTCTCTCTCGAAGCTGGATATAATAATCTTCTTCCACGTGAATTTTAAATGTAATAAATTATACTACAATAGACTGTATATATTTGTATTAGTCATATATCGGTCTGTATTCACTTATTAGCTGCTTTCCTTTTACACGAAAACTCGGATAAATCTCACTTGTGACGTAATCATTCAGTTAAATGCACGTTCCTTTTGATACCGGCAACTGAAATTTAACTGAGTTTTTATCAGCAATCTGCACAAGCTGGAGACCTTGTACTTTAGTGAGTGAGTGAAACTCACATTAAAAGTAACGTTTTAAATGTGTCAATAAAATAATTAGGTAAATACGAAATGACAAAAAATAATTATAAATAAATTGATAAATCACAATGTTAACAAATAGTTAAACCGCCAGTAATATTCAAACAATAAACTCAAATTTCATCGACAACAACTGGCCAACCGTATATTTTAAGTGCACTTGAAAAGGACCCAAAACTTAGGGTCGAAACGTCGTATGTACCGTTTTTAATTTAAAATATACGGTTGGCCAGTTGTTGTCGATGAAATTTGAGTTTATAAATTGATAAATATTGTAAATAATTTTCTCATTTTTTAATATTTTCTCACTTGCGCGTTCCTTTTACTCACTGAGCAATGACGTCATTATCTGAGATAAAATACTCACATAACTGAGTGATTCAGATCACTTAGGTGTAAATGGAAAGCAACTATTGTTTAATTTTTTTAAAATTGCAAACTGGATATCAGTTCTCTAATTGTAAAATTCAGCAAAGAACGTCTTATATTCACCGTATATCTTTATTTTTAAATTATTCATGCAAGAGAAGACATTAGTTCGCGAAGTGAAGAAACATTTCTTCGTTTGTTCTAATACTTGGGCACGTATTGTGAATCGATTCGGAACCGATTCCGTTCGAAATGACTTCGAAAAACAAAGGGCAAATATAAGGAAACAAAGAAACGACAAAGACAAGTATAGGATAAATGACTATCATTCCGAACGGAATCGTTTAAAGAACTGATATCCAATTTGCAATTAAAAAAAAATTAAACACTTATAAGTGAACACAGATCGATATATAACTAACACAAATATATATTTAGTCTATTTCGATCGAGGCTGGATTTTAGTGCCTGGATTGTAGCAATTTATTACATTTCGAATAAATTCATAATACGTATACTGGTCTCTAGCTGCTCTTCCAGTTCACCGAATTGTGAAACTCGATCGCACGCGTGATCCAGGCAGCCGTGGGCAATTACGGAGCCGTACATGCGATAACAGCTGAATTATGTGATCGTTATACAATCAACCGTTCCCGTAAAACAAACTCGCGCAAAGTGATCTGGGAAAAAAGGGGAAGAGGAAGTAGAGGAAAATAGAGACGAGCGTGGTATGCTGACGCCTTTGCCGGCGGATGTCAAGACGAGACGCGAGAATTAGCACGCGTCGTTACGTGCACGCTGCGCTGTTACGCCTCAACGAGAGACTTTCGTCTACGAGAAAAAGGACCTTCTCTCGCGATGTCGAGAAAGTCGCGATAAAAGTCCGCGCGTAAGCGTCGCCGCATCGGACGCGCGCGCGCGCGCGCTGCATCTCGTTTTTTTGTTCGTTCGCGATGATAGAGAACCTGCTTTGATTATTTGGAATGTTATAATCTGGAGCATCGGCTCTCCGTACGTTTAATCACGCTTATGTCCATTCCCATTAATGTAGATTAACATTAAACTCGGTTTAACTTACTCTTTATCTTTTTCTAGTTCTAAGAATTCATTAAATTAATTTAATTTCTACCAATGTAGATTAATTTTAATCTCGGTTTAACTTATTGTTTATCTTTTTCTAAGTTTTAGAATTAGAAAATTCTTAAAATTAGAAAAAGATAAAGAATAGAAAAAGAGAATTAGAATTAGAAAATTCTTAGAATTAGAAAAAGATAAAGAATCTCGGTTCAGCCTATTCTTTATCTTTTTCTAATTCTAAGAATTCTAAGAATTCTAAGAATTAGAAAAAGATAAAGAGTAAGTTAAATCGAGATTAAAGTTAATCTACATTTGGAAATGGACATAAAGAGCGCTATGCGCGCACGTAGGCTATAGAAATCGGTGGTCCCCGGAAAGGCCGCGAAAAGCTCGAATAAAAAAGGAGTGATAATCGCGAATGAAAGGAAAGAGACACTTGATTGAAATTCAGTTGCGGATGAATAAATTATTAAATATAATTTAAATAATAATAAAAAATTAAAATAATGAAAACTAAACGTTTGGAAATTACTTAAGACAAGTTAAATTTGAATAGTGGAAATTAGCATTTTGAATGGAGCTACATTAAATTTCATTAGGATTTATATATATATATATATATATATATATATAGCCTTATATAACATATAAAAATAATATAAATGAAACAATATATAAATATTTTAAATATATATATATTTTTTTTTTTAATATTATGTTATAATATATTTCTCTAATATACTTCTAATTTTATTTTATATATATATTTCAAAATCATTGTGCGAAATTTTTTGAACAAATAAACTAACAAAGCCGCATTAGGAAATATCGTTTTCCGAACGTAACATTCAAGTGCAGCAAAAATATGATTACGGAAACTGTTGTTTACGAAGTTGATAGTACGATTCGTGAAATAGGCAAAAAAAGATAATTATAAAGCGGCGAATACGAGTCAAGCGCGGTAAGTGGTGCGCAAAAATAACTTTAAAACCAATTCTTGAATATTTTAAATAAAGATGTATTGACAATGTCAAGGATTGCTTATTTAAAATATTCAAGGATTGACAATGTCAATACATCTTTATTTAAAATATTCAAGGATTGGTTATTTAAAATATTCAAAGATTGACAATGTCAATACATCTTTATTTATAATATAAGGATTGGTTTTTAAGTTATTTTGCTCACCACTTATCGCACTTGACTCGTATTCGCCGCTTTATAATTATCTTTCTTTGTTGTTTACGATTTGCCTTTCTCGCACGACCAACAGAAAAAGTCATTTTCTAACCACGGCTAATTATTGTATTTTACGATTGTGTTACGAGAAGACAGTTTTTCAGAAGCACTTTAACAAGGCAATAGACACTTATGCATTTACTACTTTGAATTGACTTTGCTTTTTCACTTTCATTATATCACCTTTCTTTACAAACCCCAAAAAATATTCATGAATTAAGCGTAATTAATGTGCACACGCAATCGTTCTAGATTCAATTATTACGTTAATAATTTGAATTAAATTGAAAATACATATCGACTATTAATCCGCGATAGTCAATATGCCTCCGAAAGGATCATAACAGGAAATGTATTTTCGCATTGAGGATGACATTTATTACTTGATAAAACATTTTTTTGGTAAAATTATATCGCGTTCGTAATGAAAGACCACGGAAGATATATTAACGTTTAATGGAGAAATAGAACGGTAACTTTCAGTTAATTGCATCGCGCGCTTAATGATAGGTTAATGGTAATTGCTACGTTGAGCGTATCCTCATGCATCTCACCTCGAACGACGAGACTCCGAAATAGCAAGTGGTTAATACACACCGGTAGAGATGAGGAGACCGTTTCCGAGCCAAGGTTGGAAGAATCGGTATTCGGTGGACTTGTCGATGTAGACGTGGCTGGACAAGACGATCTCGACGTCGCGCGGGTCCATCAGGAAGACCAGCAGCTTCGGCCCGAGCCATAGCTTGATGATCTGGTCGTACTCGAAGGACTTCCTGTACAATGTACGAAATATGGCTGCAACACAGAAACACAAGGGTGCGTGATCGGCCCGATCAGTAGTTACGTGAGCATGTGCGTAGTAGGCTAAATCCACTCGGTTATCCAATCGGAGCGTGATGATAGATAACACGAAAGGCGATATCGCGGAAGATACGTGGCGTAATCGTCAAATTAAATGCAATCTCGAAATTACAGCGAACGTTGGAATGGTGTTAGTCGGGGAGATCTGGAACTTTCGTAACCTGTTAATGCCGATCTATATTACTTTTACTCACGAGAACTTCGGCTACTATTCTGGATTGTTATGGCAAGAATGAGAAACCCTTTCAAAAATTTACATGGCAAAAAGTTGTTTAAATGTAAAGTTGCTTAAATTTAACGCGTATAGTTTTGAGATAGACCAATATTAAGATCAAAGGATTGATTAATTTGGGACATTAATTAAATGGCCGAATCAGGATATCGATTTTATACATGTTTTACCCTGTCATTATGTTTTTATATTATCGCCTTACTGTCCGAACTTCCTAGGAGCATTAGTGCGTTTCCAATCAACGGCAGGCCTTCCGGACCCGGTATTTTTTCCGCCAGCTCGATCATATGACGGCGTGAAATCTTGAAGTAGATGTAGTATAAGACCAAAGCTGGTGCCAAAAGAGACAGGAAAACGGTAGACGCCGATAGACCGGTAGACGCCGCGGCAGCAGCGGACCCAGCTATCATTTCCGGTTCGGCCGCCGACATGATTCCTAGAAAGGAGAAGCGTTCGGTCAAATCGCCGTTTATCTAATCGGCGACTTCTAGAACGCGAAATGCCCCGGGAAGGAGGGAAAATCGAAGACGCGACCGGAATCGAGATAGTTAATTAACCTTTAGAGGATGGGCATATTTTTTCATGAATTCTTAGAATTTTTATTTATATCTTTTATATGTTTGTTAAAGTATTATACTACGAAAAATAAGGGATCCTCGTGGAGCCAAGAAAGTGACTTCTCGTCCTCTAAAGGTTAAAAATAATAATCGGAGGATTCGATCAGGATATAAATCCTATTGGCTACGTTCAGCAGAAAAAGCAGCTTTGCAACAGTTGTAAAATTCTTTAACATGATTGGTTTGTACACTTAGATCCAGGAGGAACCAAGGGCAAGAACCAATCATATTAAAGAATTTTACAACAGTTACAAAGCTGCTTTTTCTGCTGAACGCAGCCATTGTCTTCTCGATCTGTCATTCAAGCTCCTCTAATTTTGCATGTTCAGAGAGCGTTTTAAGGGAATGTTTAGAGATGTGAAATTGACGGAACAAACTCTGGGCACATATTATGAATCTATTCGGAAAAAGGTTCGTTCCGTTCGGAATAATTCTAAAAAACAAAGGACAAGGATAAGGAAAGAACAAGCGATTATTCCGAATGGAATCTTTTCCGAATAGATTCATAATACATGAACAAAAACTGCGCGTTCTTTCATCCCCCTAAAACTCGACCAATTCTCCACGTTCGAGAAGCGAAAATTCATTATGATTCTTTATTCCCTGCGATTGCCGCAATCGCGACAGGTAACGTTCATTGTTAGACCGATTTCCGATTCCTGCGTTGAGTAAGATCCTGAACCCTTCGTGGACCAAGAGAACGCGGTATATCCACTGTATTATCACAGGCACGAAAAGAACAGGGTAGAATCTTATTAGACATCTTTTTAATCCAACGGTCAATTCGAGGGTGCCCCTTTTCCGATTTAATTTTCGTCCTTTAACACCCACCTATGTGCCGTTCACGAATGCACGATCGAATCTAATAGGTGAACCAACGTCGAACTGATCTGCTTGCCTAGCCGCGATCCTTTATAAGCGATGCTTTCAACCACCACCATCGGCGCAGAGTACTGCGATGCTAATAAACCGCCGACGTCTGAAAATGAATCTTTTGTTCCCTACACTCTTTTCATTGGGTCACCTTGCGGAGGTAATTAAAATACATTTATTTTACAATCAGACTTCGCTCTCACACGCGCACTTCTATGCAAAGCATGAAATAAAATCGTTCGAACCAGTGACCAGAAAAATTTGCATGAAAAAATGAAATATCATCGCCTCATCGATTTAAAAAATGTTTCAGTCAAATGCAAGAAGAATATTTCTCTAAAGGCCAATCCAGACAAACTTGCATAGCTGCATAACCATATGCATAAAGAAAATTATCCAATCGCATTTCTATCATAAGGACGAACGTAAAATGCGATTGGATAATTTTCTTTATGCATACGGTTATGCAGCTATGCAAGTTTGTCTGGATGGGCCTTAACTCAGTTTCGCTTGCCGAAATTTGCCGCCATGTTTCCCGATCGCGATGCTTTATGCTTTTCTCTAATGCAAATTAGAGAGAGAAAAAGAGAGAGAAACTGGTTTCGTTTGAAGCCTTTTAAAACTTCGCTATCAAATGATTCAACAATTAAGATTTCATTGGAAGAAATTTTCGTTTGAATAAAGAATAGGATTCTAATATCCATTTTAATTCTCGAAAGATTTTTTTCGTACACGCTCCTCGCATTCGTAAGAAAGCCGCGCCAACTGCTAACTCTTGCGCATTAAAACGCTTATAGTGTGCTTACGAAATAATATCAGAAGAAAGCATATATTTTAAAAAACGACAAATTATATCACTTATGTTAGATTCGACCTGACTGGCCAGATGTATTATAAAATAAAGCACTACGTTTCGAACATGGATTTCGGTCCTTTTCAAGTGCGTTGATACAATGGATTACATAAAATACACACAGGGATGTGCAAAATGGGTGTCCAAACCCATTTAAAATAAAAAATACAAAATAGTTGGAAGCTTTCCATTTGAAAATGCTAAATGTAAAATGCTTTTTGGATACCCATTTAAAATAGGAAATGAAAAATAGGCATTTTTAAAATGGTTTTTTAAAATAAAAATGATTTTTTCAATTTACATTTATATACATATATATTTATTTATATTTAATTAACTTCTTATCAAACTTTTATAAACTTTTATAAACTTTCTTTTAAACTCGTTAAAATAAAATAAACTTTATATGTTCTTAATACTTAATACAAATGAGAAACAAAAAATTACATAATACATAAATACATTTACATATGGGGAGTTACAAAAAGTTTCCCCTTGTCTACAATGCGTATTTAAGGCGTTAAGACTTAAGAAATTGACCAATCGCAGTCGTTTATTCTTCTCATATACGACTAAAATTCTTAGTCAGATTGTAAAATATTTCATTTTTAACCATCATTTGAGAATATGGCCACACTTTTATAAAACGTCTAGACGTTTTATAAAAAGACGGATTTATAATAATCTGGCTACGACATGTATATTATTAAAATTTTGATTAATTTTTAGTTTGCAAGAAAAATATATTTGAAATAAAAAATAGGTAATAAAAACCATTTAAATGGAAATGTAAAATAGTTTTTGAAAACATGTATTTTAAATGCAAAATACAAAATAGGCATTTTACATTTTATATTTCCATTTTAAATGCTTTTATTTCAAATAATGCACATCCCTGAATACACAGAACTATGAACTGTGCTCAAATAGATCATAGATAAGTGTCGTACAAATAATAAGATGTTAAGTTATTATATGCCATAAAAGGCCCACTAATACGTCATCTATTCGTATCAAGATGTAATATAATACTAACCGCTATAATACTAACTATAATAGCATAAAAAGTATTTGAAAAGACAGGATACATACATATGCAAGATATATGTATACTGAAATTGATGTATTAAAATGGCATATATCATTATATTTTGGTACCTGACGTGAAATATAAATTGCAGAATCTTAAGTACGCTTAATATTAAGCGGGCTAAAGTGAACGTGACATTTCGCTGAAATAATGTGTAAAATTTATTTAATTTGCACATTATTTCAGCGAAATGTCACGTTCACTTTAGCCCGCTTAATATTAAGCGTACTTAAGATTCTGCAATTTATATTTCACGTCAGGTACCAAAATATAATGATATATGCCATTTTAATACATCAATTTCAGTATACATATATCTTGCATATGTATGTATCCTGTCTTTTCAAATACTTTTTATGCTACATACAGCATGTAAAATTATGAACAATATTTTATCCCAGAACAATATTTTATCATATGTAATTTTACGCATGCTTCGAATCGCATTATCATAATATAATATAATATTTATATAATATAATATTTATATAATATAATATTTATATAATACCTAAGTATCTAATTATAATATTTAATGCGGTAATTAAAATTTAGTTGATTATTCAGTCCACTTATCGCGTTAATATACCGGTTGATATCACATGTATCCATCTCTTATGAAAATGCTATATTTAATAGCGAAAATATCAGACGCAACGGAAAGTTCTTTTGTGTTTGCAGGAACGCATGTTCGAGTCGGCTTCCCTCACCCGGCGGGCCGTGGTGCCTATCCTTTCGCGTATCTCCGTCTTCTATTTTAAATATAGCATTTTCATAAGATACTCTATATTTTTTATGTCGAAACATGATGTATCACACATGGGAGCCCTCACAACTTTTTTCAAGGGAGAGACAGAGTGTAAATACACTTACGTCCATTACCACCAATGTAGATTAACTTTAATCTCGGTTTAACTTACTCTTTACCTTTTTCTAGTTCTAAGAATTAGAAAGAGGTGAAGAGTAAGTTAAACCGAGATTAAAGTTAATCTACATTGGTGGAATGGACATTAGAGGTACCATTTTTGTAAGGCTCTGCCAAACGAACGTTATTTAATATTTTTATCTAATATATTTTAAAGAAATATTTATACAGGTTTTTATTTTTAATAGTATAAATTTCAAACAAAAATTATCTGGTTGTCATTCATAAAATCATTCTAAATTGAAAAAATTAAAATCCAGGAGCATATGCCCTTCCTTGCCCCCCCCCCTCATGAGCGCCCATGATATCACACTATGTACTATCGATACATATAGCATAGCGACTTGTCTCGCGAAAATTATTGCGACACCACGAATTTGCCCGATTTAAACTCAATTTTTTATGTGTTCCCGTCACGTGACGTAATTTTAATTAGCACCATCGGATTTCTCGCCTCAAAAATTATAAGAAATGATGCCTATTTTATTTTTCCCGAGCACAGCAAAAACAGACTTTTTCGTAACACCCTTTTTGGTTGGCAGTTATGTAATTTGTGAGTGTTACAAGATATAGAATTTAGAAACTGCGTATGTTTTAACGGTAGACATTAGACAGGTATTAATTCACCGTAATTCTTGTCACAATCGACGGACGTCCAGGTCACATCACGATGACCCAGCACGTCAGCCGGCGAGAATATTTCGTCGCCCGTTTTTGTCACTTGTATTATACATATACATAATGCATAAGTGCTAAACAAAGCTTTTACGAGTATTGTAAACATGGTGCAAGGTGCAAACAATTGTTTAAAAAATAATGTACATAATCGCACTAACTCACTGCCCGCGAAATTTTATTTCATTTACTCTTTTTATCTTGTACTATTAAATTAAACTTTAGTTGATGTTGCTTATATATAGTGGATTTTCTTACAAACACATATACAACAAATCGCAAATAAAACGATATTTTTGATTTGTATAGATTTAAGTATCTGAAACTTTTTGGTTTTAATTAACATTTCTCGTTTTAATGTCCACTTTATCATACCCTGTGCTATGTAATTGTAACATTGTTCATTGAGAAATGTATACCAGAAAATTGTATATATCAGTTGATTTTATTCATTTATAATTATCAAATTATTTTGATCTTGATATATTTATATCGACATTTTCGACCTGTTAATTTTTAAAGAAAAATATATCATTTTATAATTTAGCAATAGCGGTGAAATCATATTTACAGGCATACCTCTGTTAATATTACATAAAAAATAAAAATATGAAAACTTGACATGTTGCAATCGTAATAATAGTAATAAAATTACTATTAACATAATAATAATATAATAATAATTGTTTATTTTGTTCTAGAAATTTATATATGTATATATATCCTAGTACATAAGATTACTTATATTTAAAATTATATCATTATCGACACGCTTAAAGATCTAATAATGGGATGCAACAGTTTTCGTCAAAGCTTATGAAGAATTTCTAGATAAAATGATCGGTAATTCTCACCAGGTTTAAGGAAAGAAATTATATATATATATAT
>NJRQ01000028.1:88172-103247 GCA_003063805.1 Aphaenogaster ashmeadi | reverse complement strand
TGTCATATAAATCATATAAGACATATATATGTATACTGCAATTTATTTCTACATACTTATACAATTTTTTAATTATCGGAAGAATCTATCTGATCACTAAAGAAAGAAATGATGTATAATGTTATAATTCAACATCGACAAGATACTATTAATCTTTTAAGGCCCAGGCATCGATTCCGTTTGAGTAAAATTTACGATCAACGATCACAATAGTGACTTGTTTAGCAGGAACACCATTGTTTTAGGAATTGAGATAGAGAATCTAGCTCCATATAAAACGGATCAAGAGTATTATATCGACAGAAACGCTACTTTATCAATACAAAACATTTGGGAAGAACTCAAAGTGAATGTACATAATTATGTACACTGGGCCTTAAAGGGTTAAAAACCAACAGTCTTATGGAAATTTGCGTGATTGCAAAAATTTAATCAGTTAGGTCATAGTATAATATTAATTTTATGACTTATCACTATCCTGACATTTCATGTCTACGACACAATAATATTCAATTTTTATTTAAAATTACGTCATTGTTGTCATCAATATTCAATTATTCATATGAATGATAAAAACATTTATACGATCTATTAAAAAATGCAGTTGCGTAATGATATGTAGAATGTTGTCAGTATAGTGTCATAAATATGTACGCTTATTTACGAAGCACCTGTGCAATAACAAATCGTGAATTTAATACTGCATTATAAGTTAATTGTTCAAATTTCTGTGTCAAAACATTCGATAACGTTTACCCTCTTCAATGATCCCTGGGTCCAACGGGCCCACTCGAAAATTTACCGAGTTTTAATAGTTGGTCTGTTCTTTTTGCTGCACTTCTGAACTAGTGCAATAAGTTAGAATGAAAGAAAATATATCTAACTTATTGCACTAGTTCAGAAGTGCAGCCAAAAAGAACAAATCAAGTTATCTCATCAGCGGTCGAGTTTGTTTCAGTTACGGTAAAAAATTGAATCTCCCGCCAACAGCGCGAGAGCGAATTATCGCCGCGAGATGGCAGCATGGAGACCCTTCAGCGAGCTCTAATTCTGATTTCTCGATCGATGGACATCAGTCACGCAGGGCGATAAGCGTTGTGAGGACGGTGAAAAATCTGTGTGTGCCGCGATCTTCTCGTCCACTTCTCGCACGCATTCGCGGTCGATTCGCGGAGCGGAGATCGAAAGGGGAAGAGGAGCATGCGCCGCGTCGCGCCAGTTTTCTGACGGACGTCCGGATCACCGCAGGTAATTGCCAATTTCCGTTCCTCCCCCCGTTCTCGTTTTCGCGACCGATCGCCCGGAGCGATTCGCGTCGCGCCCGGCGAAGACGTCGCATCTCGTGACGTCTTTGGGTGAAAAGGGGTCACGCGGCGGTCGCGGACGCACCGATTTCGAGATAAACGAATGAACATCTAGCCTGGCGATGGACCGTCACGCGGGCCACGTGACCGCTCACCGTTCCGCGGTGGCCGTGAATTGTTTACCGCGCGCCCGCGTGTCGCCATGGTGACGTCGCGCTGTCAATTCGCGAGCACGTGGTGTGACACCCGCGGCGCATGTCAGTCGGTTTCGCGGGCGCGAAACTGCCGAAAGTGCAGTTTGGCCGACTCCCCCAGCATCGCGCAGTATTCTTCTTGAGCTATGGGCAGTGATTTAGGCCGACTGTCGGTTGATTAAGTTAATCGGAATTTAGTCGAAATCATGCAGTGCGATTAACTTGGTTGATGATTAATGTCTATTTCTACCACAAGATTAAGGATGTATGTGTCATATCTTAAAACATTACCAAAAATGTAAAACTTTCGTAGATTGTTCTATTTTATTACGTCTGATAGTTTAATTCCTTATGTAATGCAAATTTATTTATTTCATGATCCAGGCGATATAAATTTAAGAAAACTACAGTTTTCATAAATTTTAATAACTCTTAATTAGTATTGTACAACTCAAACATCCTTAACTTTAATCTCGGTTTAACTTATTCTTTATTTTTTTCTAATTCCTAGAAAACCGAGATTAAAGTTAATCTACATAGTAAATTAATTTCTACATGGTAGAAATGAACATAACTCATTAGATAATACCCGTATTATTTCGTTAATGTGAATAGAATTATTTTTTTTTGTTTTCCGACACATGGAAAAAAAGATTAGATTAGGGACAGCGAATTAGATGATTTTGAAATACTAGAAATTTGTAATTAGAAATTTTGTCGCGAGCAATTTTGCCAGTCGAGACTAATGGCCGATTAAATTAATCATATTTTTTGATCGAAGTCGCCCTTAACTACGATTAATTCACGGCAGAAGCGAGCTGAAATTATTGTAATTTAGATATTTACAGTCCTATACTCACACGACTACGTTTCTTATTAAATACCAGATGCTCTAGTACTTATATTAATAATTGTGCTATTGTATAACACGATGCTACTTAACAGTATTAAATAATAGTAATAATAATTGTTCACATTTCTGTGATGCTTCGAGAACGAATTAATTAATTAACTTTTTCCCCATTTCAGTCTTTTGCAAAGATTGCTGTTTCTTTCATTTCGCCAGCTTTAGGAAATTATGTTATAATTACATATTTCGCGTGTTAGGGATGTTGTAAACTTAACAGACTATTATTACCTATGGATTCTTTGAGCAATTTGGAATCGACTTTTTCGTAATAATAAATGTCGAGGTGGTCATTATTTTAATTTTTATAAATTTCTATGAGATATCTTTGGATTGTAGGATGATGTTTTTGAAAGAGATCGCGAGTTATTCTTCCCTTTCTCGGAAAAAAACGATAAATCCTTTATCTTATTCCTGTATATCAATAGCTTTGATAAGACTCTCTTCTCGCATAACATCTGTATGTCGGCGATTTATAAAGCAATTTCTAGACAATATATAAACGATTTTACGTTATAATATTACGGCTGACTACGGAATATTGATGCTGTAATCGGACTATAGCTACTACAATCCTAAGTTACAAATCATTCGAATAAAGTCCCGCTTGGCTTGCAATTCAGCAAGGACTACTTTTTACTATCCATCTTTAAAGCTCTCTTCAATTCCTTTAATTTTCAGTCTCACGATCAAACTTAAAGAATACTTTAAGAATCCCTTTAAGAAGAGATTTATTCTGAATTGTTCTCTCTCGATGCGAATCTCGAATGCGGAAATTAATAATCCCACAACTCGCCCGAAAAAAATGATCCTCAAACATTGTTGCGCGAAGTCTTCGCGCTGCAGACGCGCTTGCTTTGCTCCGTTCCTCTGTTCGCCGTCGATTTCCTCGGCGGCGGTTGCTGCTGCGGCTTCTTCTTCTTCTGCTTCTTCTTCACGATCTTCGGCTTGCCCGAGTCCGACGAGGCGTCGTCCGATGTCGTGCTCTCGCAGAAGGCGTCGCGACGGCACGTTCGCGTCTTCGTCGGCTTCGCGGCGCCCGTCTTCGCCACGATGCCGACGCAGGTGGACGCCACCGAGCCGACACCGCGGAACTTCCGACGCGGCTCGAGCTTCCGCTGCGGTCGTTGCGGCTGCTTGGGTGCCGTCGACGCGGCCAGCAGCTTCAACGAGTCCGCCTCGATCGTCAGGAGGGAGGAGGTTCTCGCGATCCTCGAGTCTTTGCCCCGGGAGTTCAGATTCACCGCCCGTTGCCAGTCGATCCTCGCGTTCTTCCTCCTGGACGGTTTCTGTCCGTCCGCTCGCACGGCTGTCTTCAGCTGGGACGCGTTCCGCCGCGACTTCTTCCGCGTCTTCCTCGCGTCGTCCTTGTCTGCGTCGTAGACGAGCGACTGCGCCTTCTTGGTCTGCGGTCTGAAAAGACGATGTGCGCCACGAATGCGAATTTTTTATATGCGTATCTTTCTGAAACGGTTTCGAAGCAGGGTTGGAAAAATTTCACATTTTTTGGATAAAGTCCATGCCAGTGGTAAGAACCGGTATTTTCCGAAAAAAAAACCGGCAAAAACTGGTCTTTTCTATTAAGAACAATAAAATAATTAGAAAACCTTTATTGATATTCTAATTCATAGGCAGCTCGAGGCCTATAGCCCTAATTTTGTCGTGCATTTACATAACTGTCCAGCGAGTTCAGCGTCAATTGAGAGAGTGTATTCCACAATTTTTATCTAAAATAAAATCTGTAATAGATTAGGAATCGATGTAAAAAATAAATTAGTTTTTTGTTACAAGATGTTAAATGATAAACGCGATCTACATATATTGATAAAAATTTTTAATTCTGTTATTATTATCTCATCAAACTACAAATTAATATAAATTTAATAAGATTTATAGTTTATTTCAAAGTTTTTGTTTTTTAAAAATATATTTCACATATTAACTTGAATAAAAAACTTTATTATTTTATTGGTTTTGTTTTTCTTTGAACCATAGTGATTAGTATGATTTACTAATTAAAGCAAAAATATCTTTTTGCATAAAGTTATATAAATATATTTGGGGGGGGGGTATTACACTGAAAGAGAAAGGCTTGGTTATAAAAATCCAGGCTTGGTTAATGTTACCAAGCATCTTGATAAAATAGTTTCAACTAAACGTATAATAAGTATTACATAATTTAGTTGGCTCAACTAAACAAAATTTGCTCTTTTATAATTATTACAAATGTTTATAATTATTACAAAATGTTTTGTCATTATTATTATATAATCGGTAATAATAATCAAATACTTCAAAAAAAGTATTACTAAATGCATCTCACAAGTTTACCAAGAATTTTTTTTTCACATATTAGTCATTTTTATAATTTTTGTCAGTTTTCTATTGGATAAAATGCGGGACAGTAAAAACCAGAATTTATCATGTTTTTTAGAATAATCATGGTTTTTTTCACCTACTGAATTTTTCCGACCAACCCTGTTTCGAAGGGAATCGAGGCACGCGATGTAACAAGCAAAAAAATATATTCCGATGTATCTAACTGCAACGAAACATGCAACGTGCATATCTTATGGACGCCGTGTGTGCGCGATAAGTCGAGTATATCGACTCACTTTAACGTGACCTCGCCGTCCGTGGGATAGTGCATCAGAGCGTGTCTGGAGACACCCCAGCTCAACGGCGTCTTAACAAACGCGTCGACGAGATGTTCCGCGTCGTTGCCTTCGGTGGCGGTGCTCGACACGGTGCCCGTCCAGATCTGCCGTCTCAACGAAGTCAGCTTGATTCTCACCTCTTGGCTCGTCGGCGACACCGGCGACGGATTTCTCAGCGCTCTGGCAAATGCGAATCGAATGCGTAATTTAATGAGTAAACGCATTCTTTATGACGGACGCTGTCGTTCCAATTAACCGTGATTATCACTTACAGGATGACAATCGAGAAGTTGCTAAATGGTTGTTATTTCGTAAAGAATATACCGAATGAAATTTGAATTAAACGCAACTCTGCAGAAGGAACCCGTCATTTTTATTAACATATAGTGCAAAAGGAACTTTCAGCAACTTTCCGATTGTCGTCCTATTCGCCAAGTTGACGGAGATCGTTTTTTTTAACTTTAACAATATGCGCATTAATTTCTAACTTTAACAATATGCGTGCATGATTTGCTATTACGATTTTTCTCTAATTTTACGGGACACTTGCAACAATAGAAAAAAAATAATATTACGCCGGTATTAAACTTTCTATTCCGCTAAAAAAATCTGTAGATAGTTATCGAAGAATTTTTCCTATCTACTTTTTTAGTGGAGGGACAGTTGATCAGTACCGAAGACATCGCTGCCGAGTCTTCCGGTGATCCTTGCACGGTAATAACTCCCCGAAAGACACGCTGCAAGGTCTCACGATTTCCGGTAAGATCAACGTCTTCTCCTGTCGCTCCTCTTTCTCGGCCATCTCCCTCTCGGACAGCTCGATTATCTCTTCGCGGTATTCTCGTGTATTTCTCCATAGAACTGCAAGGCACACATGCACGGTATAACATACGCCGCCATAGACCGGTATTCATATTCGGTTCTTATATTTAAGATCGAGGTCTGTGAAGTTAGCACCTCAAAACGCGAATTTTTATAAAATGCCAGTGGCATTCGTTTGTCCACGATTTGTCCACATTTGTCCACCCAAAATTTTCGTTTACCCACCCTTCAAAAAAAAGTTATGACCAAATTAAAAAATTTGACATCAGCACCCCGAAATGCAAATTTTTATAAAATTCAGTTGGCATTCGTTTGTCCACGATTTGTCCACATTTGTCCACCCAACATTTTCGTTTGTCCACCCTTCAAAAAGAAGTTATGACCAAATTAAAAAATTGGACCTCGATCAGGTCTGTGATCATTTTATAAAAATTCGCGTTTTGGGGTGCTAACTTCACAGACCTTTAAGATCGTCTTAAGTACAATCTTAAGGTGTCATAAATCAATTACAGAACCGTATTAGCGTCTTAAGACATTACTTAAGATGGTCTTAAAATAAGAATGAACTATGAAAACCGGCCATAGATATTCATTTCAATATTGTTGGATGTACCGTCGTATTCTCTTCCCTCGCTTCTGATGAAACTCTCATCGGCCGAATCAGTCAGATCGCACAAATCGCTACCTGGATCCGTGGTCGGCAAGTCCATCACCGCCCGTCGTGCCTGTCGACAACGCAATACGCACAATTTAGTAGAGAATATTATCCGTCGTTTCCATGAGAATCTGTCTTTCGAGAAAAGGTATATAATCTTCGGACTTTACGAATTAACTTTAGGATAATCATAGATACCAGATTCCTCCTGCGCTCCAAATAAATTCTTCCCGCGACGTCTCTTCGCGCTCTCCTTCTGTAAAGACCGACGCTTCTCGGCGGCACGAAGGTCGGTGATGGTGGTGGCACGCAGAGATATCGGCGACGACCCAGGAACTCTCCGCCCTCGCTGGACCACGCAGCATCCGTGTACTCGGTCCTTTCCTCTTCCGACGAGAAGCTCTCTTGTGAGACGTCCCCCTCATTGCTAGAAAAATTCGTTACATCGTATAAACTACTTGAAGACAGCATAGGACAGATGGAATGCGAATTATGTATCAAGAAGGATGTACCTTGAATAGTCGGTCAAATCGATGTTGGTAGGCTCCTCAGCACTGGACCCCTCCTTTGTCAATCTGGCTATAATCTTATTTCGGAGTCTCTCCTGTTGGGTCACGTTTGCGAGATCCATCGTGGTTCATCCTGATGCATTAGATTACGCAAATTAGAAATATTGGATGATATAATTTCCAAGCGCTTCGAAATTTACAATAGGACGATGAGACTATATTTATTGAATTAATCTGATACTACTTACCATGATATAAGCATCCGAGAAAGTGCGCGCATAACAATCGAATAGTTTCGTGATGAATAAATTTCAATAAGCGGATTTAATTTTGATTGCTATGTCATATACGTATGATGCCTTTTCTCTTAGGAATTACTCGAATAAAATTCGAATAAAACGGCCTTACTATATAAAATATAGTAAGATTATTGTTGTTCCAACCATTTTTTTCTTTCAGTGTGTTATTCTCGTTATTTGTAAAAATATGGCGAATTAAAATCGCTGTTCGAATGCCGTCGTTTCTTTTTCCAAAGAAATACAGGATATGTGATCGAAATATTAATCTGACAGTGTTACCTTCATGGGATCTTGATCGGAAAAATCAAGCAGAGTCTCGCAGAAAGCCTTGCCGATCTGCTCGTAGTCCTGAGTGGAAAAGTGTGTTCCGCATCTTGTGCCTATTTTGGAGCCGCCCATAGAAGCCTCCATGGTGTAACTGTTCTGCACGCCCATCGACCATACAACTACCCTGCCCGTACCTTCCTTTCCCTTTTCAACATGGAATTTGCAATTCTCGAAGGAGAACTAGAACCACGGAATCAGAGAACGAAAAAATAATTAGCGCTAATTAAGAGGAAGATCACTGTAATACGAAAAATTTTCTGACTTTCCGAGAACCACCGATTTCACTTCAACTTGATCAAACAACTGAAATTAAGAGACTAAATATTGCGATTTCCAGTACATGCATTTACGTTACCTTATCGGCTGCGTTTTTGTGAAGCATCAGCGGAAACACTTGTTCCGACAGCCTTCCGTTGCATCCGGTCCTCTTGCTCTCGCAACCGTAGGCGAATATGTTGTGCTTCCTCGAGTGAGCGTGGAGGTCGCAGTATATCGCCACCCCGCATTCCTCGAGGAGCCTCCGTATCATTAGCTTCGTATGCCAGACGGACGGATAGCTCTCCCGCATCACGGTCCTGTACTGTCGATTCAGATCCTTCCCAGATAGGGAGCACCGATTGTTGCCCACTATGACTCCGTCCGGATTCAGCATCGGCACCAACTTGAAGACGAATCTCTCTCTGAGTTCCTGCGATAATCGTGCGATGTTAGATTAGTCGTTAAGCTTCACGGTTCTTCAGCGTAAATCTCCCTGACATTAAGTCTCGTTTCAATAGCGATATCTCAATCGCCTGTTAAATCGCGTTCGCCGGTATCTCTATCCTCGGATCTCGTTCCAGACTGATACTCATCTCGAGTTGCGAAATCGCGTCTTACCCTAGCCCGGTTCGTGTCGCCGGTGAGGAAGTCGATGATACCCTTCATTGTCCAGCTTGACGGCGTCTCGCCGGGATGCACCCGAGCCGTGATAACGACGCCCCGCTTCCTGCGCACCTCCTCGTCGTGGGTCGGCGCGGTGATCGTCAGGTAATACACCCCGTTTCCGGCCAGGCTGCGGCACAGTAGGCGCAGCTTGGCGAATCTCGTTTTCGCGGGGTCGGCCACGATCCTGCCGAGATACTCCTGCGGCAAGTTTATGCGGGCAATTAGAGACCGGGGAGGTAGACCGAGATTAAATCTGCGGACGGAACGTGCAATAAATACAATCGCCAAGACTGGGAATCGTTCACGATGGTAATTGCGATAGGGGGGAGCAAAACGTGAAACAAATACCGCCTCGTTCTGCGAGCGATACGCATTTGTGGGAACATTCCGCGCAGTAATTACTGAAAGCATTCCTAATTCACTCACGCTGCTTTTTTGAGCGACAGGGAAACGAGAATTGACGGAAATAAAGCGAAATACCAGCGTTTCAGTTACTTTCAGTTACTTATGTCTATTTCTATCAATGTAGATTAACTTTAATCTCAGTTTGACTTATTCTTTATCTTTTTCTAATTCTTAGAACTAGAAAAAGATGAAGAATAAATTAAACTGACAATGAGATTAAAGTTAGTCTACATTGGTGGAAATAAATTATTTATATAAATATACTTAATCAACTATTATATATATATATATAAATAATATTTTTTATAGAATGCGGATGCACCACGATTTTTTTTAATACCGCGATCGTTTTACCTGGAGATCGGTGTAGGTGTATGGGTAGCAGTGCGCCAAGTAAACGATGTCACGATCGTGAGGGAACGAGATGTTGAACGTCAGCGTGTGTTTCTCCTTGTCTTCGTCGCTTCTGCAATCATTCCGTGCTATTTTTCTTTTTTACCGCGTCGCGGGATTATTGTTGGAATAAGGAATTCTCTTACGATGAGTCGTTGTTTCGGTAATACGTGATGTTATCGCCGCATCTTCTCCATCCTACGGACCGGGTTCGAGCGTCTTCGGTGGAATAAAGAAGAGGCTTGAGGCCTTCGTTATAGAGGCTCTCGTCTTTGCACATATTCACGATTGAGAACCTGCAACAATATATTTTTCGGAAATTAGATTAGTGAATTATGCATATGATTTATATTGCTGTTAATTTTTATTTCTCAGAATTAAAAGGAAATTGAGAATCTCTAATCGATTTGATTTGGATTAAAAATATATATATACAATTCAGATATCTTGATTGCGTTTTATATATTTCAATTTTCAATTTTAATTTAAATATAATTTAAAAAATCTAAAACGTACAAAGAAGTTAATAAAAATATAAGCTTCTCATATCTCTATTTTTTAATCCGAATTAAATAGATTCTTTTTTAATTTTTCGATTTCTTGGAAAATGCAATTTCTTCGGTCGGTACCTGTACGTGATTCTGCTTCTCGTATTGGACACCCTGAAGTAGTACCACTGTGTATGCCTCTGTGTGTATAGATCCCTTCGCAGATAGAGCTGGTAATACGTGTCGGTTATTTTCACCACTTTGCCGAGGTTTCCGGACTCGAATCGCGATTCGAATCGCAAGTCCGTGTTATCATCCTTCGGTCGGGATGCTTCGGCAACGAAGAAGATATCGTTCCCGTTGGCGCACGCGGTCGACTCCCCAGGGAAATCCGCGGGGAACGATAATGTGCTACCGCCCACGCAAGATCGGCTAAACTGATAACAAAGATAACAAAAACTCTCGATCCCTCAAACTCTAGATTCTCAGAAAGATAGACAGAAAGTTTTTCTCAATCGATCTCGCGTTTTAACGTACACTAGAACGAACTTGAATCGATTAGGTGCGTTGCTTTATAAATGTAAGAAAGAATTAAGTACCAGATTATATCACGACTTACGTAATTAGTAACGTTAGTCGGACAGTAACGAAATATCACCGTTCCAAGCTCGTCGCCGATCGGCTTGGGTCTCGGTTCCTTTCCGGTTGAAACGTAGAAGGCTTCCGGCGTGGCAGGACTGTACTCTATGTGACGAACTCTCTCTGGGATCACCTGACAGATCGTTATCTTAATTAATTATATAATTATACTAGCTTAGCACAATAACGGTATAGAATGAATTAATGACTTTGTATATCTCCGTAAGGAACTCAAAAGCGTTTCTTATCAAAATCGCAATGCTCAAAACGCGAATTTTTTATAAAATGCCAATGGCATTCGTTTGTCCACTTTTGTCCACCCAACATTTTCGTTTGTCCACCCTTCAAAAAAAAGTTATGACCAAATTTTAAAAATTGGATAAAATTTGACATCAGCATCCCCATGAACATTTTTCATTAATTGCGAAGCGGGATACGATAGTCCACGTTTGTCCAACCATTTTCGTTTGTCCACCCTGCAAAACAATGTTATAAACAAAATAAAAAAACGAGCAATTGTCACTAAGAACAACTTTGACTGCGCCTGTGCTCAGGGCAGTCACTGTTTAATTTTTTATGTTTATTTGTTAATAATTTGATTCCACTGCGGGTGGACAAACGAGAATAATAAGTGGACAAACGATTTCAGTATGTAATTTAAAGGAAACGCAGTATCAAAGTTGTTCTTAGTGACAATTGCTCGTTTTTTTATTTTGTTTATAACTGTTTTGCGGGGTGGACAAACGAAAATTTTGGTTGGACAAACGTGGACGAATCATGGACAATCGTATCCCGCTTCGCAATTAATGAAAAATGTTCATGGGGGTGCTGATGTCAAATTTTGTCCAATTTTTTTATTTGGTCATAACTTTTTTTTGAAGGGTGGACAAACGAAAATGTTGGGTGGACAAAAGTGGACAAATCATGGACAAACGAATGCCATTAGCATTTTATAAAAATTTGCGTTTTGGGGTGCTAACTTCACAGACCTCAATTAACATTATATACGGTGAATTATACGCGATACGCGGCATTTTATCTTCGGAGAAAAGGGTTACTTCCTGATCTCGAGATAAAATTACGGAAAAAGTGGAACGAAAAACAGGTGCAGGTGCATTAATTTTCACCTGGCACTCGGTCGGCCACCTGGCCGCTTCCTGGATACTTCCATCGACGATGCAGCGCGCATCGAGCACCGCTCGAAGGGCCTCCTTCGAGTACCGATGCCTGGTCAGACCCAGAGGTAACGCGAACAGCGCTGATTCCGCGTCTCGTCTCAGAGCAGAGCTCTCGTAACGGTCCAATTGAGACACTTGCAAATCCTGCGGCGTTAGATCAGAGAGCATGCCACCTGCGTCGTTAAAAAAGAAAAAATCCGTTTTCATCGTTATTATCGCGATAAAATAACATATATATTTTTAAAAATAAAATTTATCCTTCATCTCGCTTTATTTGTTAATGAGAAAAGTAAATTCACGATCGGCAATTTTCCGATTTTTGTTCGTTACATTAATTAAAGTGATGTTAGTGAGAAACGCCAACGAGTTTTTTTTATAAACAAGGGCGATCATGCCGATCTGCGAATTAAATTACCCACGTGATAAAGCGCGTTATAATAACAGGTTTGCCGAAGTGGTATTGGGTTTCTGTAGAATTAAGGTGGTTCTTTCCCAACTATGCTAGTCAAAATGAGACTTGATCAATAAAAGTGCAATAGACGATGAATTCTTTTATATTAAATTGAAGATAACAGATTTTTAAATACTATTGCTTCTCTTAGAATATTAAAAACTGATAAAATAAAAAAGAGCTACAGAAAATGAAATAGTATTTTGAATTGTGTAGTGTTAGCAGAGCGTAGATCGTGGCAACATCGCATTTCATCGTGAATGCGATAAATTGTGAAAAGATATCATAATGGAAAATCAGTTACGATATAAAGGGCGTTTTATAAAAAAGGAAGTGTTAGAGCAGAAGCGAAAACGCAAAAAACACTTAACCAAAAAACAAAGAGAATGGCATAACTCTGATACCGTACGGTCAGCGTCGTTGAAATTTAAACATGTACTTCTTTAAACATTCAACTACTTTTGCTCGATTTTTTGTTTTAATCCTTATTATAGATTTTTTGCTATTGACAAATACATGTCCAAGTGTAAGGTTTTCTACCTCAGCAGCCAATGGCGATAAGCGAAATGTTAAAAACAGTTAATTTTAAGTGATTATATCTCGGAAACTATACGGTAAATCAAACCCAAATTTTACACACATACGTATTAATATCTAAATTAGTTTTGCTGCAAGTTTAAAGAAAATCTGTAACTTTATCATTTTTGACCTAACCACCTTAAACGCGATCGTATGTCGCACATGGTAGGAGATCGATGGTCGGGTACAATGTCCGTAGGTTCGCGACCTCGCCGACACTTCCATCATATGTTGTTTCAAACATATCATACATGTTCCTCCTCCATTTCCAAACCAATTTAATGACGTGATATTTCTTTGACGTAAAAACTGCATTTCAAAAACCGTAATCAGTTCAAAATAAAGGCATAAATGTGTGTATAAAATTCACAAAAATTATTATTTGGCATAAAATCCTGTCTGATAAAATGTCATCTGTCAAATTCATTGAAAATGTCAAAATTTCATGTTACTTATCTTATGTTATACACTGCTGTTTCTAAGTTCCCAGAAACACTTAAAAATGAAATGAAACACATATATTCTTGCGTAATTTTTTTTTATTTTGGTAACATAATTTGATCTTTTTTAACTATTAAATAATCAAACTATTAACTGTAAAAGATTATTGTAATTATATTGTCAAAGTGTTTTATTTTATTTTTAAGAACTTATGAACGGTAACGGGAATTTATGAATGGTGTACATGTAATATCAGTCGCTATTTAAAATTGCTTATTAAAATTTATTTATTATAAAGAATTAATTTGTTGGGGTAAGTATTGGGGTTTAAAGCGGTGCTGATTTTGCCGCTGGTTCGAACTCTCGTCAGTTATCATCGAACTCACCTGGGATCGGTTGGACCGGAAACAGCACGGCCTGGAGCTCCCTCACTCTGCTGCTCGACACCGCCTTCATCATCTTTCGTTATCTCTCGTCGGTCTCGTCCTCGTCCTGGTCGTCGCGATCGTCAGCGTCGACGGCGAGCATCGGCGACGACCTTCCACCCTTGGCATTCTCGTGCCAATCCGTGTAGTCCTCCCTCGTCGGCACTTCTTCCCCGAGAAGGTACTTGACGATCGGATTCTTCATCCCTCTTCACGTTCTCGCGATCCGCATGTCGAGAATTCGCAGCACTTCTCGCGACAGGACACGTCGGACGATTTTGGATCCCCTTAGACGATTTCAGATCCTCTCCTGTCACAATTGTGGCTAATTAGGATAGCTTGAGATGCTATTTGCCTTATCGAACCAGCGAACGCAAATCGCAACGCTGAGTTTTATCTATTCGACAGTGCAAAAAGTACTTGTCCATTTTTCAGAGGGAAATATCTGCATATTTATGCAGATATATTTGCACTTAACCATTCTATCAAAGCTATCAAGTACTTTACAAATTATCGTTTCAAATGACAATGATTGATGCAATTGAAATTTATTAGAAGAACGAACCTTGAATAAAATCCGATCGCTTTAAGGCCTTAAGGGCGGAACGTCACGATATTTCTTTTTTTAATTTTTCTTAATCAATAATTTTCTTAATCTATATCAACTCTCACTGATCGATTGAGGAATCGTACAAATAATAAAAAAAGTAACTGAATAAGTCGGAGGTATTGAGGGCGAATAAACGAGCGGTTCGCCAAGGTGCCGGCGAGAGGGTGCGAGTTATACTAGGAGCTCCGCGGAACTTGGGGGTAGGTTCGACCTGGCGAACGCGGAGAGGAAACTTGGCCCGTTGCTGAAGACATCCAGTGGAACGTTCCTTGGATGATTGCCTGACAACCGTCGCGAATCGTGGGCGGAGCTACCCTCGGAACGATCGTTCGTTAACCGCTCCTCGTTCCGGAAGGCCGCCGGCGCGGCTCATCGACATAATATCCCGCCGTGCTCGCTAACTCGACTCGTTCTATCGACGTTTCCGAGGTAAGCGACTCTCGGTGGGAGCTCGTCGATCGGAAACCGGCGGCCGAGAGTTCCGTTTAAAGCGCGATAATAGACACGATCGGCGGAAACGATCAAGAGCGAGTTAATTTGAGGCGAAGGGGAGAGAAGCGCAGCATTGTTGATCCGAGTTTTCCTCTGTGGGTGATATTTTCGAGGCAGGGTTACGCTAATTTTAACATATTAACTGCCATGGTGATCATTCGTGATCGGCGCCTGATTTTTCAGTGATGCCCTAATGATCACTGACACTATCGAAATTTTTTTAAATACTTGCTCGGAAAGAATGGTTTTGCTGAAATATCTAAAACTTTGGCCAGATACAGATTTGAACATAATTTTGTTGGACCATCAAAATAATTATGTAACACGCCCAAAATAGTTACTGGAATATCAAAATTTTTTGCAGCATTATCATATT
>NJRQ01000028.1:35245-76598 GCA_003063805.1 Aphaenogaster ashmeadi | reverse complement strand
TGATTATATATGAAAAATTTCATGTATGGACATATTTCATACATATTTATATATGTTTATATATCTTTATGTATGTTTATATATATTTATATATGAAAAATTTTTTACCGGGAGACGTAAGTAATAAATATTATCGTCTTCAATTTCCTATAAGAATTCGTGTTCTACGTAGAAACAGGTGGTGCCTGACACCTCTGAAGCGCTTCATACTTTCTCGCGCTCGCCCGAGAGTCGAAGGACTGTGCTTTCGAGGTCGCCGACGCGGCCTTTTTTTAACCCTTTGACAAGCGCATTTCGAGCCCCGTGCATGCCACGGGGACAGCGTAAACAAGCGTTATGTACATATATACATCAGTTACTCTATAATAAAATGTACGACCTATAATACAAATAAATACAAAAAAGAAGACTCTGAAGTAATGAAAATAGCGTTATCGTTTAAAGATACAATTCCTCTATAGACTAACATTGGAATGTGATGAAGGGATGGAAACCAGCAGACAAATCAGAAAATGTTGCGTAAAAAAAAAGAAAGGAAGAATAATGCGTCGCGACCATCGCGTTTCACAGGGTTAATCTTCTGGTCCCGAGAGATTAGCTCACCCTACTCGCCGGCCGTGCTTGAGCACTCTAAGTCTCAGAACTCGCGAACCGTGCGATTTCCGCGACGGAAGAAATCGAGCGGAATAAATTGGCCGCCCGATGCAAGTACTACCACCTCAGAATTGCACGAAATCCCGTTTTGTGTGTACGTGTGTATGACTATGTGTATGTGCGCGCATATCCGCGCATGTGTGTGGGGTGCGTGCCCTCCTCCTACCCTTATCCCTCCTACCCGAGCCTGACAGAAGAAAGAAAAAGAAGAAAACCACAAGCGCGCAAGGGAGCGGAAAAGCGAAATCCGGTGCGTGGAGGAGCGAGTGGATTGTCTTGTTAACTCTTATCATATCACAGATTACCCAAAGTGCACTTCGGTTGGGAACTTACTGTATGTATGTATGTATACACATATATATGCACCACCGGCGTATAGAAAAATAATACAAAATGAGGATAATAAAAAACTGAAGTTTTTATCTAGAACGATACGCGGCGTATCGGTACGCTGTAACAGATATCAACTTGGGACATCTCCCTCGCGGTCGAAAGTTGATTTTAACATCAAATCTCGATGATAAAATTGTCGATTAACGGCACAGGAGAGCCGTTCGTTTTTATTATCCTTCGTGGCGTAAGAGTTGCGCGTTTGCTTTCTGTGCCAAAGATCCAAGTTCAATTCCACCCAAAACATACCATATTTTTAATTGATCACCACCTCTCGGAAGGCAATGGCAAACCACTGAGAGTACCTTTGCCAAGACAGTCATCATGGAGCATGCATGAGCATGCATCAAATGGAGATCACAATCTTCTATAATGATGCTTAAGTCAAAACGTTTATATTAATCGGGACTAAACGCGATTATTCCACTACGCCGGTAGCGCCGAGCTCTATTTCTACGATGGTACGGCGCAGAGTCACTCCGCCAATGTGAATCTCGCCCCGTTTCCGCGGCGACCGGCGTTCGAGCAACGCGGATTCCTTCGCTTCCGGTGCCCCGATCGATCGAAGACAATGGGGGCTTCGGGACGAAGGCCGCGATCGAAGGAATCCCCCTGGCGATCGCGACGTCAAGAACCCCGTTACGCCCATCGAGTCGAAAAGCAACGTAACTCGCCGTACATCTCTGAGAAAAAAAAAGTCTTCCGTGTGATCCGTACTCTTCTCCCGCCTCGGCGCGCTCGCCGAGGACGATCGGCATTCCTGAAACGTTCTATCCGAGTCTTTGGGTCTGCTCGATGTCGCGCGCGCCCCCCGGCCCACGATATTAATATTTATCATCTAAAATCTACATATGCTGATTGTGTGTAACAGGGTATGTGCGTGTATGTGTGTGTGCGTACGCATACGTGCTCGTGTATCCCATGCGTCCTCCTGTAATCCATTATCAGTTCTAGGATTTCTTTAAATTAATCTGTTACGCAAAATTAAAATTACAACTATGAGAAGAAACGCTCTAAGAACATTTAAGAAAGAAATTCGAGACACTGTCCCCGATAGAATAGGTAGAAGCGAGATTTTATAACGCCGCAACGCGCAAGTTTGAAATTCTTCATCCGGCAGAACGATCGTTGGAGTTTAAGAATCCGACGCTCTGCCATTATCAGAATTTCGAAACGCATCAACTAATGTTTCATCAAACGCTGCAACTAATGCTATGACAGTGCTCCTCTTCGAACATCTGTCTGTAAAGCAATAATCTCTTCCTTGCCGAATCGGGAAGAAAGAAAGAACAATGCGCAAGCTTAATCGTACTGCGTTTCCACGTATTGGCGAGAAGCTATAACAGAAATACCGTGTACGCAAAATCGCGCGAAAATCTTCCCTTACTTCTGTTCTTCTTTCGCCTCTTCCTCTTCTCTGCCTCCTCTACCCGTGAATTTAAGGCGGCAGGAACCAATCGATCACAGATCCCACGCGATCCCTCAATCGAATCCTGTCGCCGGACTTCGATGTTTGTTCCAGTGTCACCGCAATGGGAGCCACCTGCAGGTACTTTACGCGCGAAACGTCACTCCCTTCGTCAGCCTGATCGAAGAATGAATGCGTGATCAATCAGCATCTTTCTTTCTCTCTCTTTATCTTTTTCTTATTCTCTTTCTCGCCTGGACTCTCGTATTTAGAAGCTGGTCTGTTGGTGCGCCGCGTCGCCGCTCTTTGAAGCCGTCTCTCGTCGCTCCGCAACACCGCAGCTGTCCGTATTCCGCGAATCCCGTTGTAACAGGCCACCCTGAAGAGTTACATCAACAAGAACAATTTCGTGTTCTTGCATACCGCGCTATGTGTTTTGTTTTGTTCGTTCGAGTATCGAAGCCTCCCTATACCAGACCATCGGTTAATCAATGTGCTACCTATCTTCTATCTTACACGAATGTTATATCTCAACATTTAATATCGTGTCTACGACGAGTCTGTGCCCACCTGGAGCAACATATTGGCGAAGTTACTATTGGTGAACTTGAAGTGCCGCTTGTCATAGAACTTCAGTAGCGCCGGGCTATAGGGATGCTGCTCCTTCAGGTGAAGATAATGCACCTCCGGCTCGTGCGTCGTATGTCCGCATTCTTCACAGACGTACATCTATCGAACAGACATATCGCATGCGGATAACAAATTAAAATGTATCAGGGTATAAATTTATAAAATAAAATCAAAATCATAGGGTGGAATCTTAAAATAATATATGCAAAATATTGCTTTGATGTTTCAGTCTTATAAAGTTAAATTCATTTTTAAAAAAGAAAGAAAATTTATTCACACTTTTTTCTTCAAGATGTTGCTTTCAGTGAATTTACCTTAGCGCGTCGTTCCTTATACGCGTACTGATGCTGAACGCCGTGGACTTTTTGGCCATGACTCTCCAGCGAGCATCGTTGCGTGAAACTCTTCTCGCAAAGGAAGCACTTGTAAGGTCGTACACCCGTGTGCGTCCGCGTATGCCTCTTGAGGTCGAACGTATCGTTGAAGCCTTTCCCGCAGAACGTACATAAGTAACGCTTCACATCACTGTGACACTTCATGTGACGATTAAGAAGCCGCTGAAGGCTGAAGTTCTTGCTGCACACGCGGCAGGTGAAGCGGTTGGGATCATCGTCCTGTTGAACAAAGAGTCGAAGAGTAATTACGCTGTAACGACTTTTCGTAATCTCGCAACGACGGCTTTGCGATTCGATGCGATAGAATTCGTTATGTCACAGCCACGTCCCTAATAATGACGATTGCGCGGACTTAACGCAAAGCAGCGTTACCTTGCCAGGCGGAGTTCGATTAGCTCTTTCCTCATCTCGAGTAGCTGTCGCCTGCCTCTGACCCTCGATGGCTAGAGGATTCTTAATGCCGTGACCACCGTTAACAAATTCTAGCTGACAGTCGCTCGGTAAACCCAGCTACGAACCGATGAGAAGATACGTTAATCTTCGCTGTGCTTTTCGTAACGATAAAAAAATGACAACGGGTAAAGCACTCAAATTGACTGAGCATTGCATAATACGCGTGAGAGTGGGAATTAACGATCCACTCCTTGTCATCTTCACGTATACCGATTTCACGTAGGATTGGAGTCGTTCCATGAGTTTGCTCGAACAATTCGATTGAATCGAAGGCTTCGAGCAATCCGTGGATCGTATCGCGGACATTTCGAAATGCCATCATCTCGATCCTGCTTCTGGACGGTAACGATTTAACATCGCGTAACGAAGAGATATGCTTTTGCCTGGATCAATTTGGGTCGCTTACCCTTTGTTGAAGTACACCGACCCGTTGCGAGAGCGGGGGTTCGCCTACCGATCCGGCGGCTTGGGCTGCAACTGTGGTGGGTGACACAACTGGACTATGCGCGTGTTCTCCCAGTCCGCATGACGGCGAGGTGCCGGTCGAGGCGCCGTCCAGGGAACAACTCGCGGTGCCGGGGCTGGGTAAGCTTCCGCCTACGCTGCTACCGGAATCTATCTCCAAACCTTCGAGATTAAAGAACGGAACCATTAACGCGATATTATCCCTTACTCCTAAATCGATAAATTAAAAATCTTTTATTAGCAAAAAATTGTGCCACTTTTTACAGCTTTCATTACCTTCAAATACTTTGATATGACTACACGTCTCAAATATAATATAAAAAATATATATTAAGTTGATATAATTTTAGAAACTAGGAATTTAAAACCAGGTATTGCTATTCAGCTCATTTGTGTAAAAATTCCAACATTAGTTCGGTAATAGTTATACGAAAATACAAAAGCAATTGTGATAATTCACCATTATTGAAATTCAATCCGGGGCTCAGAAGACTTTGATGCTGTTGCTGTTGTTGTTGCTGCTGTTGCTGGTGTGGCGACGTAGGCTGCTGCTTCTGCTGATGCTGCTGCAGTTGCACCTGAATTTGTAGCTGCTGTTCCTGCTGGTGCTGATGATTCTGATTAACATGCAACGCAAGCTCTGGACGTTCTTTTTGAAGCGACTGGTAGCTCGTCTCGCCGGCCGCGTAGCTCAATCCCGCGAGCTTGGACGCGTTGAAGTGTTGCGGCGTTGTGTAGTGTCTGAGAAAAAGGGCACGTGATCCATCATCAACACGTTATACTATCTCGCGATTGAAATTTACAATCGGCATTCGGTATTACACGGCTTTCAAACTCAATCGCGATGAAAGCAAATGGCGAACGGCGGAGATAGTGTTAGTTAATCAACAAGCGTGAATGGGGTTCTCACGGTAGTTGAGCGTGAGCTCACCTCGTGTCAAAGCCTCTGGTCAAGGCCATACTGTGCTCGGGGAAAGGATCGACGCTAGGCTCGACGGGAGTGGTCATCTGGCCGGCGTCTTGACCGATTCCGCTGCTTCCAGTCGAAGCGGGCGAGTGCAGCGACTCCTCTAGGAGATCGCTGCTGCCGTCCTCGGTCTGCAGTCTGGGCAACAGAAGATCCGCCGCATCGCTGAGAGTCTCGAGGAGCGCCGTATGATCGGACGGCGAGTTGAAGGTCAAAGTCGCCGCGGTGAACTGCAGCGGATCTACCACCATAGTGCCGGTCACCATGTCTACCATCATGCCCGTATCGGTGACGTCGTAGCCGCCGTATTGGGCGGACAGCAGGTCGTTCGGCTGAATTTTGTAGGCCGCCAGGTCCTCTTCCTCCTCTTTGAACGTCAGACCGTAGGACGCGCAAACGTTCGCACAGACATTCTGAAGGAGGGAGTACTGCTTGCCCTCCTGCGCGTTGTACTGCGCGTTGTGAGAGTTGTCCTGCTGACCGGTATCGCATTCGATCCCAACTGCCGTCAGTGGCGTGAGATACGCGTTTCCTGAAACAACGACATGATCGATTGAAGATTGTCCTGCAAAATTCATGAATTTTAACTTAATAAACTTGCGTACACCTGCGATCATTATGTAACAATTTATGTATTGTAGGATATCAGAGGATGAGTATCGCAGTAATTTGATAATTAGAAGTGGGATATGATTATGCATATAATTATGCATACAACAGAATATCGTTTTAGAGTTGCCAAAAAGGATGATGATACCTTCCGATTTCGAATTCGGCGACAACATTTCTGCATCGCAGAGATCAGACTTCTGAGGACAAGTGTCACAATGATTTAATTTTTGAAAGGATGATACGAACGCGAAAATAAAATTTTGTATAGTAGATAATAGCAAAAATAAAAGCTAATGTACAGGAAAGAAACGAATAGGTAATAGCAACAAAAAAGTGTGTACGAGATAACATGGAGCACGACGCGTCCAGGCGTACGACGTACGATTACGATTTCGTAAGACATGAATAATAGGACTTGTCGCACGCTGAATACTCAAATCAGAACCGACGACGATCAGTCACAATCTCGCCGCAATTATTTGAAGAGAGGACAGAAAATGTAAATAATATTACGTTCTTTTGAATACGTTCCGTTTTGTTGTGTTTTCGATAGATAAATATTGCCAGCTGAGTTCAAACGTACGGTAGAAGCGTCTTTTATGATGAATATCGTTAAACTAGGATGGGCAAAGAGTTATTATACTAAACAAAAAATTTAATTTCAGAATTTAGTTGATTCGGCTAACAATTAAATTAACAAGACAAATAGCCAGAGCTAACGCCTCTATCTGTTGTTAATTTAATTAATTGATCCGTTAATACACATTAAATTAGACAGATCTAATAAAGAAAGCGTTATGTCTGCGAGGGGCAGAAATGCGATCATCAATGTTAGAACCGATTTAACAGTACTATCTAACGTGTCATTAGAAAGTTCAATGCGGCGAGTCGCAAGAGCCGATCGAAATTCATTCGTGCCTTCCTGACGCAAAGGAAATGAGTAAAAGTAAGAAAAGTGAGGGCGAGGCACGCCCGTCTACCTTGCGAGCTGTTGTACTGATTAGCGAAGTTCGCGAGGTTGTTGCCGCCCTTCAGGGACTCGTAGAACGGAGGCAGGGACCCCGTCGGTGGCGAACTCGGCCCGTAGTTGCCGCGACCCCCGTTTCCGCCGGGGGGCATTCCGCCTGCACCCGCACCCCCGCCTAGAGCACCACCACCCCCGCTGCCACCGCCGCCGAGCATCGCCCCGTTACCGCATCCGCCGCCGATCATAGCACCACCGCCGCCCCCGCCGCCGTTCGACGAGGGTGAGGAATTGCCAGCACCGCCGCCTCCACCGCCCCCGGAAGAACCGCCCGAATTCGAGGATCTGCCGTGTCCCGCGGCTGCCTGCACCACCTGGGACCCGGACAATTTGACGGCCAGCAGAGACCTCGCGATCGAGTTGCTGGGGCTGCGCGATGCCATCGCGCCTTCGCGACATTTCTCCTCGTCCTCCTCCTTCCGCTTCGGCACCGCATAGTCTATGGGCTGCTCCTGAAATTGTAATGAATATTATTGCTCACTTTCATCGCGCGCGGTATCTCGATTTTTAATTTTCTTTTCATTTTTTTACAAAATCGCCCCCAAGTCTATCATTACATGCTTCTTCTCATCTTCATTCTCTTACTTTTTCGCCGCTTCTCTTTCTCTCTCTTTCTCTCAAAGCTTTCTCTCATAATGAGATGTTAAGAGATGAGATTATATTGATGAGCGCTGTTAAAAGAAGAAAGAAAAATTTTGTTAGAATTAGACATAGATAAAAATAAAATCCAACAAAAAAATGTAAGGGAAAATAAAAAAGTGAATCTACAGAAATAAGCGAGAAAACTGAATGAACAATCGATAATTTTAAATTATAGTAAAAGATCATATTCTTTCCAAGATGAGTATATAATTTATCTTTTTGTTACATTTTCATTTTGTGTATGTGTATGTGTTCATTCGTTCATGCATTTGTTGTTGCATGCTTAATGAAACTACAAAAAAAATAAGTTTAAGTATTTTATTAAATATGTAACATGTCATTAAATATATGTATTAAATAATATTATAACAAAATGTATTTAATTAAAGACAATTCAATAAAAGCCAATGTATTTAAAATGTATTTAAAATATACCAAATTTTTTTGGAAAGTCTTAATTAATAACCACAACCTAATTAGTTATGTCATTATCAAATGTCCACTCGATTTTCTTTCATATACATATATAATGTGAAGTATGAGGTGCATATGTGAAATATGAGGTGCATATGAAGAAAAAGAATACTAACGTTTACCATGTGATTCATAGATATAAGACAGGTGTCTATTTTCAATCGACAGAAGCATAAGAGAGATTACATGAGAGTTGCAATGGATGCATCAAGCATAAGCGTTTTAATGATTTATGATTTAATGATTTAAGCGTTAGTATTGCACATCACATACAGTCAGAGATTAATAAATTGCCAGTCAGTCTCTCGGATTCTTTTCTTCCTCGTCTGTCTTTCGTTCGTCTCACATCCTCTTCTTTTGCCCATTCTCTTCGCCTCCTCTTTCCAGTTCTGGCGTTGAAGTCTCTTCCAGCATAATAATCTTTCTCTCCCTCTCTCTTTCTTTCTACCCTTAGTCACTTTCCTTTTTATTTCTTCCTTTCTTACACAATACTCCATTTTTCTGTTCCTACTTTAAAAGTGTTAATATTGAGTTTTCTAGAAGGGCACTTATATCAAATCGAAACATCATATCCAAATACCAATGTATAACGCGATCGTTCTATAACTTTCGATATGAAATCGAATCTGTTCCTAACGGACAGATATTTTGACATACTTTCATTTCTTCCTTCTCGTAAGATAGTCGCGTACGAGATTATTGTGAATTACTGCGCACATTTTCATAGAATTTGCAAGCTTTCGTACTCCAAGATGAAAAACGACAGCGTGCAAAATCGCAAGGAACTGCTCGGCAGACCGCGCGTTAAATAATGTTACGCATAATACCGTGCAAAATTTCCCTCACCCTCTCTTATCTGCTTTGTCGCTATACATAATGCATGAGGCATCGCGAGGAGGTTAACGAAATCCTGTCGAAATTAACGAAGCGTGACGGAATCAGCCTAATAACAGGCTCCTGTGCTCCCTCGGACGTACTTTAATGTCTTAAGGATGCGTTTACTATTATTAAAATTCGTCATTTTTCAACAATCGCGAGATATGCGAGACGCTTTACTGGACGCAACGTGCAAAATCGTTGCCGATGCCATCCAGCCGTTGGTTCTTCTTTCCGTTAGCTAAAGAAGCAGCGTAAACGTGCGCAAATGAGCGATCATTCTAGACATGACGAGCTATTCAGAAATGCTCATCCGGCAAATCTTTGGCCTTTTCGCCATTGTTCATTCATTCTGTTTTACCTGTTCCGGCTCAGGTGCCTGTATCGGATCGACTCTCTCGATCTCGATCTTGTTCTCTTCCTTCCTGGAGGTGCCTTGCGGCGGCACCCTCTGGATAACCGAAACTCTCGTAGGCGGCTCGACTCGGGGCGTCTTCGGCGGCGTCTGCGACCTGGGCAGCGCGATCTTCTCCGACTTGGACAGAAACTGCGGAGGATCGTCCGAGGCTATCGGCGGACTGCTGTACTCCTTCCGCTCCGCTCGGGTGAGCACGTGACGCCTGCTGCCGTACGGTACGTCGCCGCCGAGGATGCTGGAGATGAATCGTCTCGGCGGCGGGCTGGTCGCATTGCTCGGCGGCTGCGGCGGCGACGGCGACGGAACCGGACTGCTGCTGCGAAAGGATTCCGGAGTCGTCGCACGGTCATCGTCGGTTTTGTCCCGATCTATTGTTGAAAAAAAAACGAGATTTTCTATTAAAATTCCATGTATTTTACTAACGAGATTGTTATCTGTTAAAACTCCCGGCTGAATTGAAACACATCGAGTTAAAAAAAAACTCATACGAATTGTTCTCTTGCAATCTTTGAGATGAGCAAAATGAATATTTTCGTATGCTGTTATTTAACTCGGTTAAATAAATTGTGTTAAGAATTCACTTCTGATTCTTCCTTCATTAATAAAATATAATATCATGACAGCTGAGAATCTGGAGTTATCTATGATTAATTCATCAATTGACAAGAAAATCTTCGCTATACGTCACACAAATATATTCTAACAAAAAAATTAATTACATCTGTCGATGGTATCTATGTTTATGAACCTGACGTAAAATTTCTATTGATTGAACTGGTATTGATTGAACATTAGTATCCTTGATCAGTGTGAATTAAATTATATTTATCGTAATATAACTGAAGAATTCTGAAGGAAACGCCGCGAAGACAATCGGCGAGGCACGGAGGCGTGTCTGGAGAAACGCGACCTTGCTTCCGTTAATTGTCTTACAATTTTCTTCGGTGCGGCGTACAATAAGCCGGGGATCGTTGGAATTTGAACGAACTTCCCGTTTCAAGGCTCGCACGACTCGGCACTTAACGCGCGACACGGATTTACGATTCGTACGAGCGTGCGACGCAAGGTGAGACAGGAATCGAATCTGCGATGCGAGCTGATCGGGACTCGGCATACGTAATGCACGGATGGGACAACGACGACAAGCGACAACGATGGTCATAACCGTCGGTTGGCGGTTGGCCCGCTGCTCTGCCTGAATTTACGAGCAACCTTGAGGATTCGCAGGTACCGTATAGCGGCTACGGCCGCTTCGCCGTACGTTCGTCCTTCGCCGCGCGTACGTGATCTCCCGCTTTTCTCCTCGAGCATTTCTCAGAGCGCACCGGCGAGTAACTGTCTTTAATTAACGAACGACAAACGATTGTGGGAGGAGACCGATCGTCTCTTCCCTCTGATATTCCTTTCGAAGCGGACGGACATTGAGTGTTGCTGGATATCCTCGGTCATCTTCAGCTACACTGTTAGATATTAAGGATCAAACTTGAACCAATTTCTTGGGTTAAACCATATTTGGTTATTTTTAACTTTCACATGTGTCAAAATTTATTATTTTAACATAAAATGTGGTTAAAAAACAACCATATCAAATTAACCCATTTTTGTGGTTGAATTAGTTAGTTTTGACTTATGTGATATTAAATAGTGAACTAAATTTGAGTCATTTTAACATATTCCTTGAGTTACATTATTTAACTCGTTTGTTCTAGTTAAATTAATAACATATTGGGTAGGAGCAGTAGTTGGGTAGGCGACCTATAAGAATGGTTATAACCCTAACGACACGCGTAGATTCTGAGAATATTCGGAGGATATCGCTAACGTATAGGATATTATAAGGATGTTCTTAGTATATTAAGTATATTCTAAGTACATTCTATGGATGTACAGAATATTATGTGTTGTTAGGGAAATGACTGAAATTTGGTTCAATTTAACATTACAAATTTAATAGTGTATGATATTTAAAGGGTTTCTTACGCAAATAATTTTATATCAACAAAACCGTTTCCGATGCAAAATTAACGCCGGATTACGATGGAGTATGTCGCTGGATTCGTCGTACTGATTGGTGTTTAATAGTAGCGATTTTTTGTAATTATTTTTTTTCGTCGCAACGCAGTGCACCAGTGGCATTGTTTTTTATCGCATTTTTATCGCGATTCTAAAGGTGGTCTGTTATTGGACGTGTAGCGCGTACGGTCTCTCGACTTTCGAGACTTATCGAGTGCTTTTCGACGAGCACGAGGACACTGTGTATGTCGCGTAATCATGTTGTTGGAGCGGCAACCAGGAAACTACCTGCGCGAGGACGCGGCGTTTTACTCTGAGGTCATTATGGAAAATATATTGAAGGAAGAGAAAACTCTCCGCATAATCTTCAGGGATACTAATATTATACATATATGTACCTGAGCGTTCTTCCGTTTGCTAAAAAAAATATTGTGTATTAATAAAGACTCAGTGTGAACTTTACTTGCGTTTAATATTTCTTTACGTACTTGAAATTACATCATTGAAAAAAAGTAGCGTACAGGTACCAAGACATTTGAATGCTAATGAGAAAGATCATTAGGAATATGCGGGACGTAAGTCAGAAAATTACTCAGGTAGCAAGCTGACGTTGTTTCTCGTCATTTTGACGTCAAAATTAGCGAGACTGTAAACAGAGCGAATCGCTAGGAGCTCGAAGCACCCCGTCGAAGTGCAGAATGGCCGGAGTAGACCAAGCGTGGAATTTAAATCCCCACGCCCGCGGCGTCCTCGAGGAGGACGATCTTTTCACGATCTTCTCTCGAAAGACTCGTCCCTGAGCTCTCGAAATCTACCGCCGGCGATCCCGACCTCGAAATTACGAGTTAGACGAGGCGCCTAACGACATCTTTTGCGCAATCGCTTGCGTCACGGCCCCGAACCCCCGAAGGTAACAGCTACGGCAGCGGTCGCCACGACGAGGCACCAAAATGGCGGTTCCGTTCGTCGGGCAACCTTCGGTGGAGAGAACCGCGCCGCGTGCGTGCATGCGTGCGTGCGTGCGTGAGTTCCTCTGACCAAATCCCCCTAACAGGTTCGGCCGCGCTATAAATACCTGCGGCGCAATCGTCGTGACCGGGGTACCGATGTACGCCTCTGCCTATCTTCGACTCTCTCTCTCTCTTTCTCTTTCTCTCTCTCCCACTCCGATCCTCCGTCTTGCTCGCTCCCCGTCCGGTTCCCTCCGCCTGTTCCCCGTTTGTCCGCTTTATCTATCTCTCTTTCTCATTTTTCCTTTCGCTTCTCTTTCCCCTTCGGAGTTCGGACGACGAGAAAGAGAAAGAAACTGAAATGAGAACCGGTACATCGAGTCGGAATCGAGAGGAACGGGCTTGCTCGCGGAGCGAAGAAGACGAGGAGGAGAGATCGGCCGGGAGGATCGGGACGGCGAGGAAATTCCGGTAAATCGGGACCCGAGACGCAGTCCATTACAATCCAAGTCGGTTTTGTAATTAGCGATAAATCCTTCATGTTTCTTAATTATATCCAGAAAAATCGGCGGAAGATTATAAGTGCCTTCGTTATTTTGTTTAAACAATTATTTAATAATAAGCACTTTTGTCCAGAGGTGGCTAAACGGTCGACCGAACGATCGCGGACACTCGGGCGGTCGATCGTGTGGCAACGTGAAATTCACAATACAACAGTTGTAATTGCAATGCAACCATAATTAATTTAATTATTGCTGTTTTATGAAAATAAAACATCGCAACACAAACACACGAAATAAAATAAGCATGTTTATTTCACGTATAAACCTAGATCGCTGCGACAGGGAACAGTAGATCGCGATGGGGTGGAAGCTGAAAGTAGATCTTGGTACTCCAAGTTTGGCCACCTCTGCTTTTGACGCTAAAATATAAGAATACAACAATCTCGATAAAATATGAGAAGATATAAGCACGGGGGACGCGAGATGTATCGCGTCGTTAAAAGTTCCGAAGACTCGGTTCCCTTAGATAGACGACGTTGTAGCTGCCAGCCATCATCGAAAGGGTGTTGAGACGAACGCGCTCGCTCGCGGAACGGAGTGCCTCAAGAGCGATCGAGCGGAGAAGATCGATGCCCGGGCTCGGACGCAGCGACTGAATCCTCACAATTCCCAGCGCGAAACCCAGGGAGCGCGTGCTGGAACGAGCGGAGTACACTTCCTGATCTATACGAGGCCTCGGGGTCGTTGGCCATTACGGCGTAAGACGCCTGTCGAATCTATCCCGGGGCCGCGTTTAGCGTGACTCCTGCATCCCCGACCTCCGCGCCTGTCGTCGCCCTCGTCCAACGTTCGTGCGAAGAATTCGTTATTCGCGACGTCCAAGTTGAAGCGAAAAGGTCAGGCGTCTCGACTAATCCGATTTAATTCCAAGTCGCGCTTGCAAACGCGAGAATTGCCCTCGGCATTATTACGATCCGGAGAGTATATCGCGACGTTTACCTTCAACGTCGAACGCCGGGTGTGGAATACGAGCTCGAGTCTTCAGCTATCAACGTTTGCTGGCGGTTTCTCAAGACCGGCGATAAAACACCCGCCTTATGACGTTTACGGCGACCCGTAAATCCTGCGCACGAGATGTGTATATATATATATATGTATATATACATATAATGCAACGTGACGATTACTTCATCATCCGACACATTGTTTCTGGTCTATATGCAGATAAGCGCGATAAATGCGGCGGCGTAAATGGCGAAGGCGCGTTGCCGCGGTGTATGTTAGCCGAAAGGAAAGGAAAGGAAAAACCTGAAAAAAGGACTCGAGAGCAGGGAGCGGTCGGCTGTAAGTAGGTCGGCTAAGCCGCGCCGTTTCGTTCGATCGAGCAGATATTACAACGGCAACGAAGGCGTAAGGCCTGACGATGCTGACGATGCATCGTCCGCACCGGCGAGAGAACTCAGCAACAGGATCTCCGCCTGAACCCGGTCGCGACCCAGGCAGCTTTATGCACGGCAGGTTTTCTCGAATCTCGCGCTTCGATCTCGAGACGTTCGTCTTAAAACGTCCCGATTCATTTTTCCTTTTTCGCCAGGCGGAATTTCTGCAGAAGAAACACTACGTTCGCTAACGTCCCCACATCCGTGTTCTACAAAGTCTTGTTAGAAAATTGCAGCACGATCACGATAACTTTGGACTCTTATTTCAAAAGTCGTTTCTGAAGGCCGATTTTGACAACAAACACAGGAAAAATAATTAAAAGATTCTCCGACCAATAGATACCAAAGTAACTAACAGTTACAAATTGAAAGAAAGGGAGAAAAAAGGAATTCCAGTCCTGAATAAAAATTGAATGCGGGGGCGGGGGTGGGGCCCCGAAAAAATCTAACCTAACCCAAACCTAAAAAATTTTAGTTTAAAATTAGAAATATGTTTGGATAAAGTTAGGATTTAGGGGGTGAGGGTGCAGGGAGAGGGGCGGAGTCCTTCTCCGCCCACGCATGTACTTTGCAAGGCAAAGCGAGGTCCAATGTGAGATTATAAATGTGACTGACTACCTTCGAAAACTGAACATCTACAAACGTCCATTTCCATCAACGTAGATTAACTTTAATCTCGGTTTAACTTAGTCTTTATCTTTTTCTAATTCTTAAAACTAGAAAAAGATAAAGGGTAAATTAAACCGAAATTAAAGTTAATCTTTTTCTGGTTAGAACTAGAAAAAGATAAAGAGTAAGTTAAACCGAGATTAAAGTTAATCTACATTGATGGAAATGGACGTAAGAGCAATAAGATTTCTGTGTTTACGTTCAAAAATCCTAAGCAACGCAAGACATTGGCCAGTACATACGATCCTAAGCTATACACCATCACACAAGATGCCATAATTCTTATTAAACAATCCTTATTAACAAATATTGATGGAATTTTTTAAATATATTCCTCGTGTTCCTCCCCAAAAATGTCTCCAAAACCACTTACATTTCGAGGGTCCAAAGTCAAGGGCGTCCACAGGATTTTTTCCAGGAGGGGGCATGATTCAAAATATTACTTCCAGAATTAGAATACTTACAATTTGAAATTTATACACCTTTTGAAATTATAATCCTATGGATTAGGGCAGAGATCGGCAAGGTTAGCACAACTTCTGTCTCTTATACACATCTAGATGTGTATAAGAGACAGAGTCAAGGGCGTCCACAGGATTTTTTCCAGGAGGGGGCATGATTCAAAATATTACTTCCAGAATTAGAATACTTACAATTTGAAATTTATACACCTTTTGAAATTATAATCCTATGGATTAGGGCAGAGATCGGCAAGGTTAGCACAACTTTGTCTTTCCTTTATTCAAATAGAGAGCAAATACTTAATTTTTTGCTGCGATTCCAGTGGGGGGGGGGGCAAATGCCCCCTCTTGCCCCCCTCTGCGGACGCCTATGGCCAAAGTTATCGTCCCAAAATCTCTTCAAGTTTCTTCACGCTCTCCTTCTGTTCTCCGAAACCTCTCGGTCCTTTCTCTCCTCGTGAATCCAATATCGCGTCGATATATCGTCGCGTCATCCCGAGATTCCCGAGCAACGCCGAGTTGACACTTTTTTAAGCGCGAAAGAGATTCCGGGCAAGGACGCGGCGGAAAGATCGCCCCGGAATCCGAGCCGAGACGTTCGCGATCGCGAGAAAGTGCGACATCCCGTATGCACGGTCTCGCGCCGGGGCCTCCACGCGGGCCGCGGTATCTGCGTAGCGTTTGCGTAGCGGTACCGTGCGTGGGCCGAGCCGTCGTCGTCGCGCGGACAGCAAGGTGACACCGTATACGCGGCCGCTTGGTCGCTTTACGTAATGGGCACGTGCCGGTGGGACGCGGCAGCGCGTGTGCACGCGTATTTCCTCCACCCTGCGCGAAATCCGCGCGCTTCCATGTTCGGAGCAATCTGCGTTCCGCGTTGCGTTTCGCGCGGCAGAGACGACGGCGGAAATGCGATTCCTCCGCGGGGACGCCGCCTGCAAAATGGTATTATATTCCTCCACAGCCATCTCTGCTTTCGGAACAGCTGCTTCTCTGTACATCGCTTCTCATCCTTGACTTATTCTCACACACACACTGTATTTTCACTATAATGTGAAATCTCTACTCGTGTCTTGTTCTTCTCTCTATTATCTTTTTTTTTTTAACTATGTTAAGGTCTAGACTTACAAAAAAAAAACAGCACTATTGCTGGTGCCTCACATTTTAAGTGTGTTCTACTCTGAACTACACTGTGCTTGTATTTATAAATGTACACGGAAAGAACGGCTAAGGTTGAGATAACTAAAATAACAATGTTGCCGTATGAATTGTTGGGGCATCTACATTGTTTTGTGTAGTGCATCTATATATGTTTGTTTCAACGTTCACTATGTTTGCTGTACCAAATGCATATAGTTGCCTTCACATCGATGTGAATGTGACAACCACAGACGTGGCTGTACCAAATATTTCTATTATTGTGGTTGTGGCAACCGTAATTATGTATCTGGTAACCTTATCGTTTTTCCCGTGTATACTCTCTTGCACTTCAATAAAGCTATTATTATTATTAGAGTAGCACGACATGCATTTTGGCAGAGATTACAAAAGCCACATAATCATTTAATTATTTAGAGATTAACAGGTAACGCGAAACTCTGAGAGATATTGTTCGTGTAAAAAGGGCCTTTGAAAAGCAAATAAAGTGATTTGAATGCCGCTAGTATCTACAGTATATGGATACATTATGAGAAAAAGTATGTAAAATTGCGCGAACAATAAATGTAAAAATCACACGATTCATGATGGAATTGTATATATTTTCGCATGATTTTTTTACACTTACCGTTCGTGTAATTTTACATTTTTTTTTACACTATTCTTACACTTTTCTCACATCACAAAGAAAGTGCGTAAAATTACGTGAGCAAGTGGAAAAATCACACGATTTATATTCGAGCATAACTTGCATAATAAATGTGCGATTTTTACACTTGTTCACATAATTTTACACTTTTCTTACAGTGTACGTAACTTAACATGTAAATCTAAAAGAAGTACAATCTAAGACAATCATAAGATGCTGTTTAGGTGCTATTTACTGTTAGAATGTGTAGTGCAAAATTAATTATTTTATAAATAGACCAGCGTTGTTTCAAATCGATATTTCCTATCCAGATTTCCATCAACTCTTAATGTGACTTACAATTAGATTGACGGTGCTTAGATTAAACCAGGATGTGTTCTTCTCGCAATATCTCATCACTGTTATGTATGCATGACTTAATGCTTAATTTTATGCTATCTCCAATATCGGCAAATCTCTTAACGCGACGATCTCTTCTCGAACTTAATTTTGGAGCAAATTGTCGGCCCGGCTTGTAGTGCACCGTACCCAAATTACACGCATCCCGTTCTTATCAGCCTCGACGATCGCGAATGAATCTCTCGCGCCGATCGCACGCGCGATCGCGTTTTCCTTCGCGATTCCCGCCAGCTCGATCGCGCCAGCGGAACGGACGCGTCGAATCACGCGTAATGCATCGCGCATATGAGTTCCTCGCTTCCTAGAAGCTACGAGACACACACGTGCACACAGCACACAAATACACACACACACAGACACACATTTGTATGACTTGGTAACGCCACGCTTCGGAGAGTCCTTTCTACGGCCGAGCGGAAGATCGAGGCGTTAGCCGACGACGACGACGTTTCTCGCTTGACCTTGGCACTCGGTGAAAAGTCGCGAACGAAAAAATTGCCGGCCGCTGCATTTTGCGCCGCAGGGTCAGGAACGAAGGGAGAGGTAAGGGGAGGATGAGGAGGAGGAGATCAGTGCAGTGGGGGAAGACCGGTGCAACTCTCCGTGGCCGGTCGAGCGTGTCGCCGTAATGCCGGAGATCGCACAAGCAACGTCGAGGCACACAACGCCCGGCTCTTAGGGATTGCCGTTTGAAGGAAAGTGTCGGTATTTCTGTTCGTTTAAGTATATCGGTAACGCGACACCGATACACCGCGATGAAATGTGACGAGGTGAATCGAGGCTGCCCGACACTTCTCGACCACATTGTTTCCAGGCTTTTGCGACGATCGAAAAAATCTGTATGGAAAATATCCGTGCCATTGGTAATTTTTGTCTCTAATTTTCTTCCACGGAAGGAACGTTTTAGGAAGGTTTTGCTGAAGTATCTAAAAATTTGGCTAGATACAGACCTGAAAATAATTTTGTTAGACCATCAAAGGTAACTACGTGGGACGCTCAAACATGCACTGAAAGAAAGGCTTGGTTATAAAAATCCAGGCTTGGTTAATGTTACCAAGCACCTTGGTGAAATAGTTTCAACTAAACGTATAAGTATTACATAATTTAGTTGATTCAACTAAACAAAATTTGCTCTTTTTTAATTATTACAAATGTTTATAATTATTACAAAATGTTTTATTATTATTATAATCGGTAATAATAATCAAATACTTCAAAAGAAAGTATACTAAATGCATCTCACAAGTTTACCAAGAATTTCTTTTTCAGTGTGATAATAATGCTGTAAAAAGTTTTGCTATTTCAGAAAATATTTTGAGCGTCCTACATAATTATTTTAATGGCCCAACAAAATTATTTTTAGATCTGTATCTGGCCAAATTTTTAGATATTTCAGCAAAATTATTCTTTCCGTGTGACTATCTCTACTAGTCAGAAAATATTATATTTTGGTGCCGTAGCAATAGTTAAATTGTTCTTTTTTTAAGCGTATTTCGAGATACCGGGAATCGTTATTATGCGGTGTCGACAAAATTAAAAGTCGCATCCATTAGGGACTTTTGTTCGTGGCGCAATTATCCTTACACAATGAAATTGTTCGGATTGTCTAGCGGCCCCCGGAGAAATCTCACCGATAACCGTTCTGCAGGAGCGACGAAACAACGCGACGACTATCGCGCTATGGGACACTATTACTGTACAGGCGTCATCATTATCTTGCGATTCCAAGTGAATACGCAACTATTCGCATAATTCAACATCGGTTGTATAACGCCGTTTTTACGTCCGTATTGCATAATGAGCGTTCAATTATCTCAGCAATTATAAATCGATTTAAGTCTCGTCTGAGTAAAAACGTAAAAAAATCTACGATAATTAAATAACGAGCGTTATCAACTATTATATTTATCAAAAATTGAGAAAGCGATTAAATCGATCATCATATTAATCGCGTCCGCGATTGGTTCAATTTTTAAACGGTTAGATATTAATTTATAAGGCAGTGCCAGAGTAATTTCATTTCCCCTCTAATTAGAATAACAGTGAAAATGGCAGCGGTAAAATCACCTTGGCGGTCTCATTCGTGGTATCTCGATCGGGATTTTTTCCAAACAGACGGGATCAGAGACCGTGGCAAAATCGTCGCGACTGAGCGGTGTCATTCGGTCAGCCGTTGTTAGAGCGCTAGACCACAGACTACGCCATCATTTGGAAATAATAGCACGTGCAATTATGCAGGAACAAAGGTCAAAATTATATTATCAGGTTGATGCGAAAAGTCCGTCGTTTCTCCATCGAACAACTGTAGATATTAAATACAGTTGGAAAACTAAAGTTCTTAATTTTTATTTTTTCATCTAGAGAGAAATTTTTTATTTCCTTTTCAAAGAAAAGGAAATTACCTATCATAATTTCAAAGAAAAGGAAATTAAGTAAAATTGCCGGTACAAGATTGGATATATTTTTATTTTCTCATCTAGAAAATTAATTTAATTTTTGAATTTTCTCTTCTTTAAAAAGGAAATTAAAGAATTTTCTTTGAAAAGAAAATTAAAAAATTTCTCTTTAGATGAGAAAATAAAAATATATCCAATCTTGTACCGGCAATTTTGCTTAATTTCCTTTTCTTTGAAATTATAATAGGTAATTTGAAATTTTCAAAGAAAAGGAAATTAAAAAATTTCTCTCTAGATGAGAAAATAAAAATTAAGAACTTTAGTTTTCCAACTGTATTTAATATCTACAGTTGTTCGATGGAGAAACGACGGACTTTTCGTACCGGCAATGTTGCTTCGATTTCGCTGAAATTTTGCATTGAACTTTAACACAAATCTTTGCGCCAATCCAATACTTAAAAATCCGAAAGAGACTTATAGCCCCGCTTTCTTCCCAAATCTTTAAGAAACCAGACGAAATTAAAATCGCAATTCTAACATAATAAACAAATAGACTTAAAGTGTAAACTGTGCAGTCAGCGACGTCGCGATGGAAATTAATTTCTTCATCACCGAGGGAGAAGACACTTTCGCGCTCATTCTACCTACGCTTAGTAATCGACATCGGGATCACACACACACAATGTGACGTTTTCCACGAGGCTCGATGAGAGCAGCGCTCGACGCTATTATCCGTAATAGCTACGCTCGCGATAATTCACCGTCGCGAAACGATCGTGCCGATTCGCTAGCGCCTAGTGTAGAGCGAGATTTATCGCGCTGAACGTTCTTTTCTTCTGCACTTGGCCCCCTTGCTCGGAAAGAATTTCGGTCACGGCCCTCTTGCGCCATTAGCTGCCGCCGCCGCCGCCGCCGCCGTACACTCATCGTCCTCTGTGTGCGGGGTGTGTTGTATGTGTTGTGTGTATGTGTGCGCACCAGCTACGACGATGATGACGATGGCGTACGCACCGAGGTGTACCTGCTCGCGGCGCTTTCGACGACGAGTCGAACCTGTTCCCCCGCGCGCGCGACGAGAAGTCCGGTGTCGTTTCAACCGGTGGACCTCGACGTACGTGTCTGCGGGGTGTTCCGCAAGATTTGCGTTAAGCCTCAGGGACGTATTCGCATTGGGAACGATTTAAACCTCGCGAAACTTTCATCCAAAACGTCTGGATGTAACACAGACGTCTGCATTTTCAAAACGGTATCATATGTCTAAGGAAAATAGTCACACAATCCGAAAGATGATCTTCTGAAAATACAGCCGAGAATTGTGGGAAGAAGCCTTTTAAATCGCTACGTACGTAGCTTACTCTCTAAATATCTCGGAGTGAAATCTCACTCCAAAGAGTGAAAATAATAATACTGCCACTTCGAAATTTGAGTGGTAGTATTTTCATTCGCTTGGAGTGAATTTTCATTCAATTCACTCAGAAAAATTTAGAGAGTAAATTAAAGAAAAGATGTACATCAATCGCTCCCTCGCAGATTAATGAAGTCTGGTGCCTAAATCGGAATAAATTAGTTACGTTTTCGCGGCGTACCTAATGTTTGGTAACTGTACGCGAAAAGGAACGTATGAAATTTGTCGGATATTTAATTTCACGCCTCCTTTTTCAACGTACGTCACGGTACCGCGAAGAGCCCGTACCCCTATATGCGGACGGACACGCACGCACACACGCGCGCGTACCCTCACACGCGCGCGAGCGCGTACGATTAGACATGCATGCACGCATCGCGAGGCTTACGGGCGATGCATTGTAATTCGTCGCAATGACTGCACATCCTGGTGTACTAGCCTTTGCAACAGGTGCGCGTCACTGAGCGCGATTACCTGCGTGTCAACGACAGTTAAAGCTCGTATGTGCACTGGATGTAACAGTATTTATCTACAGGCGCGCGGTACATGCGTACGATGCGTTAACGGCGTCTCTTTCAAGCGAATATTTCTTTTTTTCTCGCGACGCGTATAAAACCCTGGTTGCGTCACAGCAAAATCGCCGGATCACCTCTTTGAGATCACGAAAAGTGATTTGATTTAACTTCACTCCCCCTCCGCGTCGTTTTTGTGTATCCGCTGCTATCTAATTAACTTTTAACAGTTGGTACTAAAATGTCAAGGCTAAAAGACTTTTAAGCTTGTGTAACAGGTTACTATTAAGAAAGTATGTATCATAATGTCTTTGATGTTTATAGGGTAATAAAATTTATTAGAATTTCTGGGAATTCAAATTGATATAATAGGAGGACACCTTTTATAAATTAAAGAAATTTTGATTTTGAGAGAAAAATTGATTTTCTCTAATCGTGACATTATTATGAAAATCAGAAATTAATTTTAATTAATTAAAGAATTAACATAATTCTTTTTGCAAAATGCAGAATGTGTGTGGTATACGTTAATTTTACGACAAAGGGATACATGGCAATGATTATTCCGTTAATTGAACTTATATGTAGCTCGAGAATAAAAATAAATGGAAATGCAGCGTGACTCTGACGAGAGCGATCTTTAATGTCTATTTCCATCAATATAGATTAACTTTAATCTCGGTTTAACTTACTCTTTATCTTTTTCTAATTCTTAGAACTAGAAAAAGATAAAGAGTAAGTTAAACCGAGATTAAAGTTAATCTACATTGGTGCACTGAAAAAAAAATTCTTGGTAAACTTGTGAGACGCATTTAGTGTACTTTCTTTTGAAGTATTTTATTATTATTACCGATTATAATAATAATAACAAAACATTTTGTAATAATTATAAACATTTGTAATAATTATAAACATTTGTAATAATTATAAAAGAGCAAATTTTGTTTAGTTGAGCCAAGGCGCCTTGGTGAAATAGTTTCAACTAAACGTATAATAAGTATTATATAATTTAGTTGACTTAACTAAACAAAATTCGTTCTTTTATAATTATTACAAAATGTTTTGTTATTATTATAATCGGTAATAATAATCAAATACTTTAAAAGAAAGTATACTAAATGCATCTCACAAGTTTACCAAGAATTTTTTTTCAATGTGGAAATAGACGTTAAACGCGCGATGCTAGCGAACGCGTTCGATTAAAGCGGTCGGTCGCAATGCTGTTCTACGAGTTTAATAACGCCCAGTTTTACGCGACTGATCGCGCCGGCCCTGCCAACTCCCTTCGTCGCGTCGAATTTAACGCATTCCACACGCGCGGCGACAGTGCGATCCTCTTTTGGCGCGGCCATCGGCTAAGTGGAATGAGCGTGCGTCGCACCGCAATTGCATAAAACGCACCGCGTCGCCGCAGGCTTCATACGGAGGTGACGTTGCGACCGAGGAGCGACCGGCTCGGTGCATTCTAAAATTCTAGTGGTTAGCGAGAGGATCGTATAAGCGCGGATAAGTAATCCGAGAAAGAGTTGCGTGACGCCCGCTGAAAGTAGTACGTCGGTTAGAAAATGAAAAATATGCAAGTCGCGTATCCGGTCGTAAGAATTATAAAATGTTTACGGAATTGCGCGCGATCGGGAGATGCGAGCAGTTCTCAGAAACCCCGCTGCGACTTCCAGCGTGTGTCTTAATTGTCGAGTGTACGGTAAATAGATGGAAAGCAGAAGAAATTGATTGCATCTAGTTAGCATTCATGTTTCTGCAGTGAATCTGCGTAATACCATGTAAGATATTTAAAACAAAGAATCACGCGCGTGGAATGAACTTCTCTCTCTAATATATCCCTCCTTATCGCCCCTCTCTTTTTCAAACACAAAGAAGTTGCAGAAGAATTAAACCACACGGAAAGAACGGTTTTGCTGAAGTATCTAAAAATTTAGTCAGATACAGATCAGAAAATAATTATGTTGGACCGTCCAAAATAATTATGTAGGACGCTCAAGCTGTTTGCTAGGATGTCAAAACTTTTTATAGCATTGCCATTATGCTTGAGCGTCCTACATAATTATTTTGGATAGTCCAACATAATTATTTTCAGATCTGTATCCGGCTTAAACTTTTAAATACTTCAACAAAACCGTCCTTTCCGTGCAGCTATTAAACCATTGTATATTAATATTTAGGTCTGTTAAAATATTTTTTCATATATCGTGCCTTAGAATACTATAATCTGCTTAGTAATTTTTATTATGTCGTTTATAAAATGTCTTTTGTATATTTCAAAAATTCCTATCATTACCGGCAATATTTGTCCCAAGCTTATCACCAAACGTGGTAAAATTTGTGGCAAATTTTGCGGTAAAATATAACGAAAAATTCTCTCTGTGTATTTAAATAGATAGTTTATAGGGAGATGCAGATACCTTCTTTAGTTTATACGGCACATGTTTGGGAGAGAGAAACTGATACGGGAGCAAAGGGTTCAAATTTAATAGCATCGCGTGAATTCAGTCGCTTTTCGATAAGATCTCCGGAGAATGCGAGAAGAGTTCCGTACACCGCGTTGAATTTCTAGTCAGTGACTTGCGATCGGGCTACGTCCTTCTATCCATTCCCCACCGTTCCTCACCGCTGCCACGACGAGATTCTAATGCCGGCACGATCGCCTTGGCCGTCGCGGAGATCACTGACAGCGCGAGCTTGAGCGGATCGCGTTGCGCAACTTTCGCGCGAAACCGAAGGTTCCTACCTCTAACGGGAGGTTGCCTAATAGACACGCCAAATACCAGCTACGAAACTCATCAATATTCACGATAAGAGTTAGCCTGTTGCCCCGCGCCATTTTAAGGCCACGGCCATGAATCCATAAGAGACACGTCCAAGTTCGCGCGATTATAGGACAGTTATGCCACGTAAGTCGGTTCTACGTATGTACATATCGTACCTGTTAATTAAAGCTTGACATTGAGAAAGAATGAGAGAAAACGGGAAAATTACGACGTACGGCGTCCGTCTGTTTAATCTCCCGAAAAATATGTATAATAGAAAAAAATAACTTACTATCTTCTAAAAATAACCCATTACTTAAATTTATATCTAGCAACGCAGGAAGCTTATACCAATCGTTTGATGCCAAAAAGCGCAATTCTGTGAAATTAAATTTCCGGAGAACAAAGAAATCCATCTTACTCCAAAACGGAAGAAATATGTTTCGAAAGATACCTAAATATATATCGCTAAATATTTCTGTGAGATTACATAGAATTATATTCGGTAGCTTCGTACGTGAGACTCTCAGCAGAAAGGAAGGCACGAATCTTTAATATAACGCTCTTCTAAAACCCGTATCAAACTATACATTGAAGATTAAGGATTGTGAATTGGAGATTAGAATTTAGAGATTTAGAGATTTAGAATTCGACTAATCAGAACGAAGAGAATGAAGATTAAGATTATTTGACTGGCCGAATTTTAATCTCCAATTCGCAATTCTCAAACTCCAATGCGTAGTCTGACACGAGCTTAACTCTAAAAGCCTGTGTCAAACTACGCATTGGAGATTGAGGATTGCGAATTAGAGATTTAGAATTTAGAGATTTAGAATTTAGAGATTTAAAATTTAGAGATTTAGAGATTTAGAAATTTAGAATTTAACTAGTCAGAATGAAGAGAATAAAGATTAAGGGTCTGTTCTTTATACCTGAACTGGCTGCACTAGTTCAGAGTTATTAGGCCCCCGCACAGACTTTTGCATAACGCATAACGCATAATGCATAAGAAAATCAGCCAATCTTGGAATGAAATCAGCCATATATCTTGGGATGAAAATAAAGGATTCTGATTGGCTGATTTCCTTATGCATTATGCGTTATGCGTTATGCAAAAGTCTGTGCGGGGGCTTTATCTTTTTCATCCCACATTGGAAGGAAAAAGATAAACTCTGAACTAGTGCAGCCGGTTCAGCTATAAAGAACAGACCCTAAGATTATTTGATTGGTCGAATTCTAATCTCCAATTCGCAAATCTCAAGCTCCAATGCACAGTCTTACACGGGCTTAACATCGTGCACGAACGCGGGAATGTCCCGAGAGAACGAGACTCGTTGGGAGAAGAAAAATTTTATCCCCGCCCGACGACGAAGCGCGACGCATCGCTCATGCGAGCGTCGAAGTCTCCGGCGCGGCGCGGCGCGGCGCGGCGCACCGGAACGTACACACGTGTCCGACTCGTCCATCGCCGCTCGCTGTACAGCGCGAGCGCAGGAAACGTTACACGAGCGGCCGCGCGCGGTGTACCATTACGATCTCGCGTCAGTCTGAATTCCGTTTGATCGGCAACGCGGAAAATGCAAATAAAACCAATGCTCCGTACGTCCGATACGACGAGCGCGGAGACGTTTACGTAACGTATCGACGATCTCCCCCCGGCCGACGATGCACGCGCATGAATCTTCTTCTCCTGTCGTCCAAGGATAACGATATTTATCATCGGGCGTGCCGAACGACGTGCGCCGCACGAACGAAAGGGCTCTAAGCGACGTGCGTCTAATGAGTCGATTTATACGTGCCGTTAAATTCGAGGGGCGATGAATTTCTTAATTGGAGGCCGTCGTATTAATCGAACGGCTGCATCGGTCACGCGCGGCTCGAGGAAAAAAAATAGGTTGTGACAAAGTATCAAGGCAGCCGGAGCTCGGAATGATACTAAGTCGGGAATAAAATCGCTTCCATGTAATATAAATGTTTAATTAACATAAGTAATTAATGGTGAACCGGCCGAGAGAGAAAGAGAGAAAGAGAGAGGAGTAACTCGTGTGCACCTGCGACAGCGCACGGTGATCGCCGGTAACAGGCCATCGACACCGCGTTTTGCGCATCATTCGTGATCTCGTGAGCGCAGAAACCTGACGCAAAAGAAGAATCAAAAACAGGGAGACGGGGAGAGAAGCGACGGGAGGTGAAGCGGGAGCGCGTACAAAAAAGGAAAAAAGGAATGAAGGAGAAGCCGCCCCGGTCACTTTCCTAAACCAGTTTTAGGACTACATTCGGCCTCCACCTACTACTCACTATACCGTTGTAAAAGTACCAGCCGTGATCGACCCCGAATAGACCGTCGCCCGAGGACTAATAGGCCGCACGAAAAATCAGCCGTGAATTATGTAACTAAACTATGCAACGAAGACTCGTCGGAGCACGCGATTTTCATGCAATTAGTCGAACCTCTCGGTTTATCTCCACCACACCACTGCGAACGACGAAAAAGTTGTTATACACGTAACGACTCGCGATAACGATAAGTGTGGGGATGTTGCGAGATGCAGATAAATGACTTAAAATGAAAAACCTCGTTAAAACCTGGTCGCACCTGATTGTCGCCTTTGGAGCGAGTTCCCTTTTCGAAATTCCTTGCGCAAGCTCGGCCGACCTTGGTGCAACTGCGTCGATAGGCGATCGCGCTTGCACATTCGCGACGGACAAATTGCAATTGTGTTTTACGGCCGTTCACTCACTATACCGTTCCTCATTGGCGCGGCTGACGCGCGGAAGGATGACCGTTGTTTTCGACGAAACCGTTCGTAACGACGTAAACGTCATTATGCAATCGCGCGCGGCGTTCGTGCACAAAGTGGCGACTCGTATAATTAACTGCACGTGGCGTGCGCAGATACGCGGACAAGTTCGCCGACTGCCAAAGGTCAGCCGTTACTCGACGCCGAGCGCCGGCAGATCGGCGACGAGAAAACTTCTCCTTTTTTTTCCCCTCCGTGTTGTAACCGGCGTATCGCCTGATTATGTCAGGCCGCGATGAAAAACGCGCGGCAAGTGAATCATCGAGGAGTATTACGACGAGAAAAAGTGCTCACGTGCACGATGCAGAGGCCGAGAAAGGTGTCGCGAATCGTTATCGGGGAGAAGATAACGTCAGGCTATTTTTTACCCGGACGCGATCGAGAGGAGGGCTATCGCGGGCTGTCGAATTCGTCGAGGACCGTATAATGAGCCGAAAATATGTACACGCGAATAATTAGCATAATGCGATTCATGAAAGTAAAAAAGCCCTTAAATGCGTTGCGCGATAACGCCCGGAACCAAGGTATACGAATTGCAATCGCACCTGTACCCCAAAATACGATCGCACCTGCAGCAGAAGTGTAACATTTTAGGACGCTTCTTTTTCTCCCCGCCTCTCTCTCTTCCTCTTTTATTTGCTTTCTTGCTCGACAGGTACGTTGTAAAGAGAGTATCCGACGAGAGGGAAGCCACAAAGTTGCACTTGTGCCCCGATCGTTCCGTATTATCGGCGGTCTGCATATTACGGATTAAACTGTCGAGATCGGTATCTTAATTTTACATGGCGGCAGCGGCTTATGCGACTCCATAATGATCCGATAATCGGCATATCAAATTGCTGTGTACGCAGCACCGAAAAGATAAAGATAATTGTCTTGTGCCTTATTAATCCGTTCCCCATTTATTTCTTATAATGAATGCGACGTATAGGTACGCGAAAGTCTTCGCCGCGATTTAATACGCACTTCCTAGATATCTATCTCCCTCGTGCGTGCATACGCAAAAATTCATAACGCAAGACCGGAATACGATGATTATATCGATAATTATAACGCAGATAACATTACGCACTCCATAATCCGTCAGATTTGATTAATTGGGGGGGGGGGGTTCAATTTCATTATAATTTGACGGTGACATTTTAATTATTTTACTTTATCTCTGCGCAGAGAAAGCTCGAGCTTGAAGTCGATTTTATTCCGACGGAATTCCGATTTTAGATCCACTCACGGACGCATTAAAAAGTTAGAAAAACGGATGACGTAAATGTTTGTTAGAAAAAAAAGTACTTCAAACTGACCAAAGAACTTGCCAATCAGGAAAATATGGTAAACCTGAAGTATCTTAAATATAGATGATAACTCCAAAAAACAATTCGATTCAGAAATTAGAATCAGTATAATTTCGACGAGTTCTATTTCCCATAGTGTAAGGGAAGATGGACGTTACGCCGTAATTTGACACAAGTGCAGAAAACTGAATTCGCCGAAATTACGCCGGTTCCGTTTCGTTGGAAATCACTTTACATTGGTCCTTGTTGACGATGAGGCTCAAGGGCTCCGAGCTGCCTAACGGGCTGTCCTTGCCACTACCGGGAGGCGGGCTCTTGCTGAGATGTTGCGACTCCAATAGCCGCAACTGCTGCTGATGCAGCCGGTTCTTGATCAGAAAGATCTTTGGCATCGTGACCTGATGTCGAGAGCGATGCACTACGTTGTCACTTTGCACTACCACTACATCGAAGTGGTAAGTGAGCCGCTCTCCTGCTCCGCGGTGCAGTCAAGATCGCGAGCGCGGCACAACAAGTTGCAAGAAACACGTCTGGGGCGAAGCAAAGCACGTCAGTACGATATTGTGCACAACAATGTCATACTTGAGAGTACTTGGCGAACAGGCTTGGTCACGACGAACTTTATCAAATCCACCTGTTGTGGTCTCGACCGCGGTTCACCATTACCTGTCCTTGCTCCGCGTCTCACGCCTACGAGCGATCATCCGCGAGGAGCAGCGCGGAGACCAACGCGGGGACGATTCTGAGCCGGGTTCCGAGACGGACTTGCGCGGGCAGAGAGACTTTTCTCACAAAAAATTCCAGCGGTAGGTTCGCCGGTCGCGCTAGAGGTTCGCCGGCACTCCGAAAAAACAGGGCCCAGCCGATCCGGTTCTCGGATACGCGATCGGAGTGTCACTCGCAACCAACACTGGAGAATCTTCGACCACCGGTACCCGCGTGCTCCGGCGCTGAGGTCCATACGCGTCCGTCACTTCCCTCACTCGGCGGATTTACAGTTATCTTGAGAGCGGCTGCGTGAACGGGGCACGGTGAATCGGAGGAAACTCAACCGTACGGCCTCTCGTGAGCTACTGAGTCCGCGAGTAAGTGAACTCGGTAGTCCGGGCCCCGTAAGCCCCTCTCTCTTCCTCCCGTCCACATCCCCGCCGCTCTTGCCCCCCCACGCCTCGTCGCCTATCGGCTGGGTAGAATGCGCGCGGGCCCCGTTGACTGTCTTCCGTCCCCACCATCCACCGGCCCTCCTCCTCGTCCCACCATAGGGCCTCACGAGCCAGCCAGCGGGACTATTCGGTCCTCGGAGATGAGGACCGCTCTTGACGCGCATGCGCATAACGGAGCATCGTACGTGTGTGTACCCTGGGCGCCGTGCGCTCGCCTCGCGCAGTCCCCGTTTTCTTTCTAGTTAAGGGACTGCATTGTTTCCTTCTTCCTCTTCTTCTAGGGAAACTAGTTGTTCCTGTCGCCGGTTGCACCTTCTGATCGAATTAACGTTCTACTGTTGAACGCGTTTCCGGGTAATCAACTCTCTTCCTCCCGCACACCTCTCCTCCTGCAGTCTTGCCGAAAGCCGTGAATTAAGCAACCGGAACTTGTTTTTAACGGCCTATTTTGCTTTTACACTTATTACATCGCATTAAAGCAAATTTGCTTTTTTGTATAACAAAACGTATTCAAGGATAAAATAAAAATTGAGAGAGAGAGAGGGGGGAGAGGGAGAGAAAGAGAGAGATTGAAAGAGAGAATCAAAAAGTCCAATTAATTTGCAACGTGTTTTTAAATGTTTATATTTTTACTGTAAAGAAATATATTTAAAGGGACATTATAAAACATTGATTAAGGAAACTTCGAGTCTCCAGCAGAGAAAAATAGTTTTCGTGAGAGTGTCAAGATTTCTCAAGACCGAATATTTATTTCAATCCGAACGGCGACATTGAGTTATGTTCACGGGTCCAACACGAGTTATCTTCTGATCTTTACCGAAGATTACCAAAAAAAAATTTTCGAGAGCGAGAACGTTTACGACCCTCTTCACGGGGAGAGAGGTATTCACTAGATGAAATCTCGGAACGTGATCGAAACGCCTCCAAGATTTCTTTTCAGGATCTCGAAGGTTGTACCACATAGATACGTACGATACGATAAAATTCGAGATCGATCGATGCACGAAGTCAATTATAATAAAATTTCATACATAATAATCATTGTAATACAACAAATAATAAACGCACGAACTATAATCCGTCTGACAAAATTCTTCACATTCCTTAAGAAATAATTAAGTGTTGCGACGATTAAACGGAATTATATTTTTTTATTATCGAGCAACAGAAAACTACATCACTCATAATGACACTGCGTATAAATTACTGTGTTCAGTTCCGATCAGTACCTTTTGGTTTGACAAAGTGTAAAGGGCAGGTAGAACAAAGTGAAATGTCTTAAAGAAGAGATCAGTGCTTTATTTATCTTTCGAGATTTCTCTTTTCCTTCCCTTCTCACTCTCTCTCTTTTTCTCTCTCTCTCTCTCTCTCTTTCTGTCTGTCGGTCATGCATAAAACATATCCTTCACGCGTTGCAACATAGACACGATAGACATGAGTCTTCAGTCGATTTAAACATACTTGTTAAGCTATAAACTTAAATACACTAACAAAAAAAATAACGTTGTGTTCTCGCACATTTTCATTTCTTAGCCTCGTTTATAATTTTCTATTACGAAAGATTTCTTTTTAGAGCTTGTTCAATCCTTAACGTTCATTCCTTAACGCTCTTTTTCTTAACAGTATTTAAGTCATCAAGATTCGTTAGATGAAATTGTTAATAATGAGGATGACTGGTAATACTTGACATATTGGATAAAACATTCCGACAGCTCTAAATGGCATGATCAAGAACTATGGCACGTGTAAAATAAATTGTGTAATAAATTTACGTAAGATTGGCGTTATATATATGTATATATTTTATCTTAAATACTTCCTGAAAGATACACCGCGTATTTTTAAACAATCGATTTGTATTTCACCCGACGTGCATATATCATTATGTAGAAAAATGATGCTGTGTGACAGGATATATTTCCCGGTGTAATCCCCGCTGCGTTCCGCGAATTAATAATTACCAATATTCTCTAGACTTTTTTGCTGCAATTTAATCGTAATTATGAATATGATCATAAAAATGTCAAGTTAAGTAGTGTCAAATTGCTTCGATTCAACTTTTTTCACTTTCACTAAAATCTTTCTCTCATCGAGATACGTGTGTGGTCCACATCTTTAAGAATTCTTGTTCGAGAGAAAAAGATATACAATTATATATTACAATTGTATTGTCAGAATTGTTAAATATCCTCAAGTAAAAAAGTAAAATTTTTAATTTTTTAAACGTTCTCTATTTAACCCTTTAAGGCCCAGTGTACATAATTATGTACATTCACTTTGAGTTTCTTTCCAAATGTTTTGTATTGATAAAGTAGCGTTTCTGTCGATATAATACTCTTGATCCGTTTTATATGGAGCTAGATTCTCTATCTCAATTCCTAAAACAATGTGGTGTTCCTGCTAAATAAGTCACTATTGTGATCGTTGATCGTAAATTTTACTCAAACGGAATCGATGCCTGGGCCTTAAAGGGTTAATAATGTATGTACTGAAACGCAATATTTTTCTGCACACTTCCTGTAGACCTCCTGTATACTTCCTTTCCGACGCTTAAAAACTGCGGAAAAATTTTTGCTATTCAAAATTCTCAAAATGCACCTGAAAATCATATATATGTTTTTCGGTCTATAGTTAAAAAGAAGTTACTTTTCCTTTACAAAGGTGGTCTCAAATAACTACTTGGTTACCGTAATCCCTTTCTTTATACCACAAATGTAGTAGCTGTAAATATAAAAGTAACAGCTACCGAATCCTTTTCAATATCCTTACTTCAATACCCTAGCCACCTTTTACCCTTTCTTTTTTGTGCAATTATTTCGCAGAATATCCGGAACGAGCGGATACTTTAGCAGTTTACTTTAAAAGGTGACCACCAGAAAAAATATGTTTCACAGGTACGAAAAAGTTCATAAAGACCCGCAAAAAAGAAGATTTCACACGTCTGGAAACAACCATGTAATATCACTACAACAAATAAAATTATTTTCAGATAAATTATTCGCGTATAGGTCATTCGTTTATCCCTGTTATTCGGTCAAATCCTCTTACTCGATAAAAAGTCTGAATTGAGACAAAGGTAACTTTAGTAATGACTATTTTCCGGTCATGGATAATAAATACTTAATCGTCTCTTTTTCTTTCTCTCTCTTTCTGTCTTTCTCTCTCTTTATTACCCAGATTAGATTATGTCCGCTATATCCTATGCGAACTGGAATCACGTCTACGATTCGCGTGCACAACGCGAACACGCAGCTTCGCAGTCACTCGGCCGCGATGCAACGCAGGTATCCAGCGAAGTGGAGGTATATCTATCCGCCCATACGCGTCTTGCGAAACCATGTGTCGTACACGTCGGCAGCCGCCGCTACTTGGTCGTGGTCGTGATCGTAATCAAGAGTCAAAGTCAAAGTCAAGGTCGGGATCGAGGCGAGGAGAGAAGCACTTATGCAACGCCGCGCGCGTTCGCTTGCAGCCGTTCGTGCAAACGTTCTACGGCCAGGTGGGGGGAATTGTTGCAGCCTGTGGACGGGCTATGCTACTAAACGGGGTACGATGCAACTGTTACGTATCTCTTGATGAGGAAGCGTGCGAGCGGCGACGATCCGATATCTCGTTCAACTCTACAAGTACATATCCCAATATTTTTCGCAGTCTGCACTTTATTCAACACCAAGTATGTTTTGACAAATCACATTTCGCGACAGAGAGCTATTCTGATTAGAGAAAAAAAATTTTTCTCTTTATTTTATAATTATAAAATATAAAATAATTATAAAATATAAACGAACTGCGTGATAAACTAATGTCCATTTCCACCAATGTAGATTAACTTTAATCTCGGTAACTCTTACTCTTTATCTATTTCTAATTCTTAAGAATTCTTTATTCTCTTTCTAATTAAGAATTAGGAAAAGATATAATTTCTAATTCTTAAAGAATTAGAAAGAGATAAAGAGTAAGTTACCGAGATTAAAGTTAATCTACATTGATGGAAATGTACGGTAAGTATCCTATGTAAAGGTTAACATACGTCACGGATTGTTTCAAGGATGAAAACAATAAAAATACGCAGGTAGAGATGGGTATTCCACGCGTCGAGATCTTTTTCGGAGCAAAACAGTTCGCCCAACACGCGCGCAGCTACCTGCGTCAGCGATTGCTTGTGGAGTGTCCGACTGGGTTGCTCCAAACTCTTGGAATCTCGTTCAGTTCAATTGTTTGTCATCGGGACCGAGCTGATGGTACGAACATAAATCTAGGGATTCTTTGTTTGTTTCAGGCAGTGTGCCAGCCCAGCGTGACACCGACCCGGAAACTATCTTGCGGAACTAGCCAATTTTTCACGGATAAATGAATGGGGAAATAATGATAACGTAATCAGGGGATACTCTCTCGCCTGCGAGAAAGCCGGTGATTCACGACGTACCCAGGAGACACCTATTCTTACGTCTTATTACATCCAGACGGAAGAGACCACGCTTTTAATTGTCACGTCCGACGTAGGGTTCGCTCGACGTATCCGCTGCGAGATGTAATTTCTCTATGGCGTTCGATCTCGCATCGGGTTACGTCAGGTAGTTAAACGGCGGGATTACATATAATGTTAGATCCCCCACCTCCCCGATCCTAGCGAAAAGAAAAGACTCGGGCGAACTCGACCGTCTCGCGCACGGCGCACGGGGCTGACCATCGTTATTACAATCATTATTATCATTATCGTCATTACACGTATTGCAGCTGATGCTACGAGCCACTAAAATCCAGACTATCATTAGTCTCGGAAGACGATCTCTCCTCTCTTCCCCCGCGACGCGCTTCGACGCCGCGTCCACGTCCTCCTCGTCGTCGTTGTCGTCGTCGTCGTCGTTGTTGCCTTTATTGTCGTCATCGTTGACGTGTCTTCGTCTTCATCTTCTTCTCCCTCGAGTTCAGTGCCACTGTCCTCGCTAGTTCCGGTCGTTGCTCGTTGCTGCCCGTCCGCCTCTTTCACTCGAAGCTGACTCGCCATACGGGCCGTCTTACGTAATCTCGAGGAGATTTTTTCTTTCCGTGCCACTTTCAACCCGGTCGGGGACCGAGTCGGAAGGAAGGAGTGGAGGAAAGGTCTCCGCGAGCGTTTCTCATGGAGGTAAAGGGGCATCGAACGTTTCCGACGCGATGGAACGCGCGTACGACCGCCGGACTTTCTTCATCGCAAGATTCAACCCCGTCCGATATTTCAGCGCGAAGCTAAGAGAATTTAACTCTGCACTTGGTCATATATTGTTCTCGAATAACATATGTTACTTTTCATCACTTTTGCCATAGTCATCGAATTCTGAATATTACTGTCTAAAATGAAGAAACTAAATAAGCCAAGTACTTTTTTCTCACCAGCCCCATTTATTTAGTTTGATTTTTAATCTACTGATTGTGAGCCTAAGAATTGTTCTTCTTAATTTTTAATTTTAAAAAATATAAAAAACATTTTAATATTAAAAAATAAACAACATTTTTGAATATCCTTAATTCATCTCCCGATCTGAATCTATTTCTGCTTTATATAAATAGAGTTAATGTATCTTTAACTGTTCTCAATTTTCTACTATTTTCATGTCAATATACTTTTGATTTCCAAGTAAAATGCCTTTTACCCGGAATCAATGTCTCGTAATAGCAGCTAATTAGAATCGCAGGAGAAAACGTTATTCGCCGTGAGAACACGTCGCATATGCTCTAGCTGTCGTTTCTACGCGGCGTGCAAGAAAGTCGAAATTCCGCGCTCGCTCTTACGCGAATAATTGGGAGACGATTACGGGCCGGTTCGCCGGGACGCGATTTCCGAGTAATGCCGTCGCAAGATCGGTATACCGTTAACGTAACTCGCGCGTTGAAAACGGCGGACGCGCTAGACGGAAAGAAGACGTCGAAGAAGAGACAGCAGGTGCGCGCCGCCGGCTTACCTCAAATCACTCACACTGCTGTGTTACGGCACTCCGGCGTTCGGTCGAACTGTCCGCGTATATAATATCGCCGGCGCATCAGATATACGCGCACATGACGCCGCATCGTAACGCCGCATTGAACTCTCCGTAGTGAAGTCGGAGAACGCGACGATGTTTCCTAGACGTTACATTATCAACCTGCGATTTATAAATCCTAATGAGGTAACAGTTGCTATAATCGCGTTACTCGCGTCCAGCCGCTTCAATATACCATGCTCGAGAGGCAGAAGAAAAATAATTAATCCCTTCCTGCCGACGTCCGCGCGCAATTTCTCAAATATAATCGATTGTGGTCTGCACGTAACTCAACGACGACGTTGGCGTTCACGATCGTAACAGAACAACCCCTTCGCGATTCACCGATTTATCGTCCGAAGGTGGACGTTAAGCCTTGTGTCCACGATGCTACACTGAGAGAAAAAATATTTTGATAGAAAAAAATTTTATTTAACACAAAGAAATTGAAGCAACTACTATAGTTGAAAAGTGCTATTTCCGATTGCGCTTGGCGTTGCTAATTGCCAAAAGAGAGCTGGTCAACTTTTAACTTTTTGGCGACAGCAACTGGCAATCTCAGCACACATCAGCCACATTGGAAATAGCACTTTTTAACTAGTGGTTGTCATCCTTCGCGACTGGCGACGCGATACATTTGTAACGTATTGTAGAATGGCCCTAAGAGTCGTTTATTGCGATTAATATTCCTAAATAAATCAAAATTAATTCTATCGCGTTACGTAGTACCAGACGATTTCGACCTGTGTAAAGTTAGCCCCTCAATGTCGAAAAATCAAAAATTTTCTTTTTGCAAACATTTGCCCATCGTTTGCCTATGAATGCCCCGTTGGAATTTTTGTTTGCCCCCCTCTAGTTCAAAAGTTATAAGCAATTCAATTTTGGGGAGGCCAACTTCACACTGGCCTCCCCAATGTCGAAAAATCAAAAATTTTTGCAAACGTTTGCCCATCGTTTGTCCACGAATGCCCCGTTGAAATTTTTGTTTGCCCTCCTCTAGTTCAAAAGTTATAAGCAATTCAATTTTGGGGGGGCCAACTTCACACTAGCTACCCAATGTTAAAAAATCAAATGAGTCGTGGGCAAACAATGGGCAAACGTTTGCAAAAAGAAAATTTTTGATTTTTCAACATTGGGGGGCCAGTGTAAAATTGCCCCCCCCCCCCAAAATTGAATTGCTTATAACTTTTAAACTAGAGGAGGGCAAACAAAAATTCCAACGGGGCATTCGTGGGCAAATGATGGGCAAACGTTTGCAAAAAGAAAATTTTTGATTTTTCGACATTGGGGGGCTAACTTCACACAGGTACGATTTCGCCGTTCAATGAGTTATGTTCAAACTCAAGGCTCCAACGTCGCACGTTCTGGGACTCGAAGTACACGGGACGCTCTTTGTGTTTCTCTGTATTATGACGGGGGATGCGCTTGTGCTCCGGCGCGTGCATGCGTGCCTGAATTTCCCGACTCGGCCGATGCACACGGCGCCGGTATGCGTGCGCGTCGCGAAGACACGTCTCTAGGTCCCGTACACTTCCCGCGCGGCTTGACCAATTAAGGGCCTCTTCCGTTGGAGGGGGCCGAGGACAGAAAGGGGGGGATCTTTTCTTTCACCCGCGCGTGTATAGGTTCGTGTATCGCGTTCGCGTTTGCGCTCCGTGCGTGTGCGCGCGAGTTCCTCGTAACGATGCAATTTTCCGAAGCGCCGCACGGTCGATCGTACGGTTCGACTGGCAGACCACATCTCCTGCCTCTCACCCCCCTTCCTCCCCTTTCATATTTCATCGTGCCTTTACGCGCCGGCTCTATTATGTCCTAATTATGCGTGACGCGTTCTCCATCGTCGAGCGCTCGATGCGTCAGAGAGATGCGCGACTTCGTCCATCACGATCGATCGGAAGGCGCGTTTGAACATCCAGTTTTTGTGCTTATGATAATGAAGCGGATTTCCTGCTAAACATGGCGAATATTCATGCGGGTGTCGCGTATCGTATACCAGTACCGATCAGGATCGTACTCGGTCTGGAGCCGGCTGTGGAAAAAAGGGAAAAAAATAGTGTTATACGTACGATCGACGTCGACGTTCGATTACTTGAGAATGCAATCGGGCACGTAATCATATATTGTCGCTTAGCTCTTCCCGGCAACCTTCGCACGCGAGATTTGATAACCTCGTATTGGAAAATATCCGGACTCGCCGAGGAGCCTGAGAAGCTCCGAGCCTCACGTATATGCGCGCAGGGAGGATGCTAGGATTCCCCGGGCCCCACGCGAGCCCCGTTAAATCGCCCGCCGCTCGTGAAATATAAAATGAATATCATATCCGCGCGACGAAGTTATATTTATAACTCGGGACATCGCGCCGGGTAGCCGTATACTCCCAGTATACTCCCGGACACTCGGATTATCCCGTCATAACTAAAAACCGGGCATCCGCGGGTACCGGAGTTCCGCCTGGAGAACAGAATAAAATGACGCAACGTGGCTTCCCGTGAAATCGTCGTAAGACGATGGTATCTACAGCTGGAAGTATTTTCTCCGTTTGTGAATGAGCAGATAAGCGAATCTCACGTTATTAAACATCCGACAGTTATCATCGACGAATACGTGTGCTGCTCGCGAACCTGGAGTGTCCAAGTACCCGGCTTATATATACGCTTCGCTTGCTCGTCCATGGGCGTTATTACAACTTTTTTCAAGGGAGGGCAGAGTATAAATACACTTAGGGGTACACGGAAAGAACGGTTTTGCTGAAGTATCTAAAAATTTGGCCAGATACAGATCTGAAAATAATTTTGTTAGACCATCAAAAATAACTATGTGGGACGCTCAAACATGATGATGATGATGCTGCAAAAGGTTTTGATATTCCAGCAACTATTTTGGGCGTCCTATATAATTATTTTGATAAACAAACAAAATTATTTTCAGATCTGTATTTGGCTAAATTTTTAGATACTTCAGCAAAACCGTTCTTTCCGTGTACCATTTTTGTAAGGCTCTGCCAAACGAACGTTATTTAATAATTTCAAATAATATTTTTTAAAGCAATATTTATGCAAATTTTTATTTTTTTATTTGTATAAATTTCAAACAAAAATTATCTGGTCGTCAATCATAAAATCATTCTAAATTGAAAAAATTGTAAGGCTCTGCCAAACGAACGTTATTTAATATTTTCAAATAATATTTTTTATAGAAATATTTATGCAAATTTTTATTTTTTATTTGTATAAATTTCAAACAAAAATTATCTGGTTGTCAATCATAAAATCATTCTAAATTAAAAAAATTAAAATCCAGGGGGGCATATGCCCCCCTTGCCTCCCCTCATGGGCGCCCATGTGCTCATCCCAGGATTTTCTCGGTTTTCCGCGTCTCTTTACGATCATCGCGTATTCTTACGAATCACGCCTCGCAGTCGGCCCTGCGTATTCCCGCGGCGGAGAGGAAAAAAAGGCGAAGAGGAGAAACCACGCGGAGTCCTCGGGTTCGTGCACGTATGCTGGATCCGCGCCAGACCGTTGTCGGGGGGGCCTCTCCACCTCTCGCGAAGGCAAGTCCTCCTCCTCGGGGTCTCTCCCCCGCTCTCCCCCGCCCCGCTCGTCGCTCCCTCGCGCCGGTTTCTTGAGGTCAGAAGCGTGTGTACGCGTCTCGCCTTCCTTCCCGTTCATCGCCGCGCATTCATCGGCCTCGCCTTCGCGGGTTCTTGGGGTTACGGCGTTCTCTCCCGCACGCGGAACGCCGCATCGCCGTCATCGTCGAGAGATCGCGGCGAGATCCGAAATCTATCCCCTTGTTCTTCCCTCGAGTCCTGGAGGAGAAGGAAGAGGAGGATACGATTCGCAACGATGACCGGAATTAAGATTCTTTATGCTCGCTAAGATTAAATACGAAAATAAGCATTGTTTAAAAAGATCTTATATTATTAATACATTCGCAGCCACGGACGTAATTTTACGTCATTTAAAAATCTGTAGCTGGTTACCGCTGACGTAATTTTACGTCATTTGAAAATCTGTAGCTGGTTGCCGCTGACGCCATTTTATATTTAGGGTTGCAAATGACTTTACGATTCGTATTTATGATTACAGCAGTTTTCTAACAATAAATTAATTTCAAGTTCTTTAAAAAAAAAGATAAACTTCGAAAAAGAGATATTAAAAAAAGAAATATAAAAGATCGAGATATTAAATTTTATTTTAATATAAAAGTATTTCATTATTAAAAAAATATATATTTAATAAATTTTTAAATATATTTAATAAAGTTTTTTTTGAATTTTAATATTCTCATGTTTATAAAATTGAAATTTTTTCTATTTAGATTTGTAACGTGAAAATTTCAATTTCAAACAACACGTGGTTACAAAGCGTGATATTATAAAGCAATGTCATTTTCATTTTCGCCGGCTGCGAATGTGTTAATTATTACTTCTCCATCTTCAATCACGTTATTATTGAATTGCGGCTCCTGCCTGGCGATGGGAATAAAAATTATACTCTGATTTCTATCTTTCTTCCCTTTCCTCCCTCTTCGCAGAGTGCGAACCTCTATCTACATCTATTTTTATTTCATCCGTTGAAAGCGTGCAGAGAAGTGCAGCGGGAGAAAAGCACGAACCCATTACGCGATAACTGTGCCGCTCGTCTCTCCTCGAGGAAACTTTTGCGTACGTGCGGGAGCTCGGCGAGTGCGCGTGTGCGCGCCGAGTGCGACGGTGTGTGCCGCTTACATTAAATAAATTACCGTGGCGGCCGTGGACCGGTAACACGGGAACGCTGTTACCTGGTCCCCGTCGCGGCGGCGGCGACCACGCAGGTAGACGTGCACATGTGCACACACGCGAGAGTGCTCGCGCGCACATCGTGCGAGTGTGTCCGCCGGCGAACTTGACTCGCTTCTTGCGCGCGCTCCGCCGGCGGAGGAAGTCGCGGCCGCTCGCCTCGCCGGTCTCTCTCTTCCCATGACCGTGCTTCACCTTCTCTATCTCTAAAGCGATTTCCACGTCGACGGCGAAATTAACGTCGTGAGCGCCGGCGATTTCGCGACTCGCTCCGAAACCGCGCCCTTCTATCCCAAACTAGGCCGGTATTCATAGTCGGTTTTTATATTTAAGATCGTCTTAAGTACAATCTTAAGATGTTATAAACCAATCCCAGAACCATATATATATATATATATGCAGGGTGTCCCATGACTCGAGGTCCATACCTTAAAGGCGTGTTATTGAAGTTATTTAGAGTTGAAATTGTATAATAAACATATGTCCGTAAATGCTTCCTAACAGAACTACAACCATTGAAAGTTGATGTGAATATTTGAAAAAAGAAAGAAAAAAGACATTTAATTTAACTTGTTTATTTACAAATGT
>NJRQ01000028.1:12988-34895 GCA_003063805.1 Aphaenogaster ashmeadi | reverse complement strand
ATCGTTTTCCTCATTAAAAAACGAAGAAAATGCATTATTTAACTATTAATTTACTGCTGATAGAAAGAATTGAGACACCCGAGAAGTTTGGGGTGCCGTACCATTCCACTTTTGCCTTTGAAGCTCAGCAAATTCAGTTTTGCCTTCTAGAGTTTTAAGACAGTCTTAAAATAAGAACTATGAATACCGGCCGAAATCACGCGAATCCTCAGTAAAAAAGGATTTGACGGATAGACAAAAGGTTCTTTTTCAAAATCACGTTTATATTTTTGAAAAATGGAGACTTCGCGCTATTGTTTCGAGTTTGCTGAATGTATGCTAAGCGTGTGTGCTTTGGGCAAGTGCGAAAAAAGAAAACAGGCGCCGGTGGTGCGGGATTCGCGATACTCTCCCGTAACTGCCTAGTAATTGTCACTCCCAATATGAAAACCCGCAATGAGGGAAATAGAGTTGGTCGACCCCTTTTCTTCGATCGCTCGACGACGGTTATCGGCGGGCTCGGCCACCATGTCGAGACAAGGAATAGGAAGCCAGCGGGTACCAGCATGGCGGCCTGTGTTTTGCCTATTTGTTCTGCCCGACAACGCGAAACGTCTGTGATTCTCTCTTTTTTTTTTTTTCCAGGGAACCTTCGTTCTACACCGTTACGCACTTTCCTATCCGCGCATTCGCGAATTCCACGAACGGTTGAACTCTCCTCCCTCTCCGCCACCCCTTCCTCCTCCCTCGTTCAGGTAATCCCCGGCGATATCCCGCGGAATTTACGGCGGTTTTGTTGCACCGGTTTATCGCCACGCGGAACGTTTTGCTTTCCGCGCGGCTTCCAGATGCTGTTTCGCATTCGTCTCGGAAAATTGCACGGCGCGAGATTCCGTCCGATGGAGAACGGTTCGCGAACGAGAGCTACAAAAAGCGGATTCAATATCTTCTGAAAGTTCGCACAATAGAACGTTGGTACCGATACCATTGATAGAGTTATACGGGCTACGCGAAACCAACCGGCAAACCTTCAGCCGATTAATAGGAAAGCGCGAGCGAAACGATAATATCCCGTAGTTGAGGAAATCATCGCTTGCATATAGTCATAAGCAATTTAAAAAATCGGAGCGATTGAGGTAAACTCGGCTAATAATTCCGCGTCATTGTTTTTTTTTATATCCTACGTAGAACTTGTAAATTTCCATATGCCACGTTCCATTAAGTGTGTTGGCGCACGTGGATAGCTTATTAGAATATATTTATAGAAGATGTATACATACGACGCAGGAAAAAAAAAGGAAAAAAGAGTGAGTCCCCGAGAAGATCCGATCCCGTTCAGAATGACCGGTTTCACTCTCAAACGTATCGGGCAAGCCGATACCGATCGTGCGGCGTACGGTACACTAGAAAATCCGATCGCCGAGAAGTACGGCCGTGCCTCTTCAGGGTCAGGTTTATGTAGTAGGAGCGGAAGTGACGGCGGAACGGGCTAATAACATGCGAGCGTGACAGGGACGCGGGAAACGCTTGGAGGGGGACTCGGAGCGCCGGGAACCCTAACCTGACGTAAGTTGACCTCCGCACCTGGATTCGCGATCGCGCGTTCGGCGTGGGGTATTTAACGGAACCGCGAAGAAAGTAAAGTAGAAGGCGCGCGCGCAGGTGGCCTTTGCCTCACGGTGGGAAAAATACGCCCGGCGGACCTCGCCCACCTGCTGAATGACTGCCGATCGCGATGCCGCGGGCCGCGATCTGTTTTCGACGCGAACGTCCGCCTCGAGCTCGGAGAGATCGAGGCAATCATCCTTCCCGCGATAAAAATGTCGCATATTATTTTATCTATTTTACCATGATCGTAGCACGAACCATGGGCGCCCTTACACGGAGAAAATTTTACATTAAAAATTACTATGTATGGCAGTAGCCGTAGAAATCTAGTTCGAAACATGGTCGCCAAGATATCTAACATCATAAATTGCGATCCTGCATGCGACTGCATGTCCCCCCTGGATTTTAATTTTTTCAATTTAGAATGATTTTATGATTGACAACCAGATAATTTTTTCTTTGAAATTTATACAATTAGAAATAAAAATCTGTGTGCATAAATATTTCTTTAAAAAATATTTGAAAATACGTTTGTTTGGCACTCATAAGTGCCATGTTACACTCTGCCCCCCCCCTTGAAAAAATTGTACATGGAGAAAATTTTATATTGAAAATTACTATGTATGGCAGTAGCCGTGGACCATTGCTGGAATTATAAAAATTTTTACTATGTTTTTCACTAATGAGTTTTATATTAATAATTATTAATATAACATAGTAAAAATTTTTATAATTCCAGCAATGGTCCACGGCTACTGCCATACATCACGGAAAGAACGGTTTTGCTGAAATATTAAAAAATATGGCCAGACACAGATTTGAAAAATAATTTTGTTGAATCATCAAAATAATTATGTAGGACACTTCAACATAATGATAATGCTGCAAAAAGTTTTGATATTCTAGCAACTATTTTAGGCGTCCTACATAATTATTTTGATGATCCAACAAAATTATTTTTCAGATCTGTATCTGGCCATATTTTTTAATATTTCAGCAAAACCGTTCTTTCCGTGATAGTAATTTTTAATATAAAATTTTCTCCGTGTACAATTTTTTTTCAAGGGGGGCAGAGTGTAACATGGCACTTATGAGTGCCAAACAAACGTATTTTCAAATATTTTTTAAAGAAATATTTATGCAGATTTTTACTTTTAATTGTATAAATTTCAAACAAAAAATTATCTGGTTGTTAATCATAAAATCATTCTAAATTGAAAAAATTAAAATCCAAGGGGGACATGCAGTCGCATGCAGGATCGCAATTTATGATGTTAGATATCTTGGCGACCAAGTTTCGAACTAGATTTCTAGTAATTGGAATACGCTTTAGGTTACGCGTGAATATTTAATAACGTAACAATGTCAGGGCTACGATGACGCAATCACGCGAAAGGCAAAAACGCGCGGCGAGCGCGAGAAAGAACCGCTTCGGCTTCTTGTGCATATATCGTACGAGCGCTGTTCGACGCGGTATAATTTGCATTCGAATGCAATTTGCAATCAGCCGCTAGGTGTAGACTATTTTGCAAAAGAGCTTATGATATTCATCAATCGGGAACTGCATAGCTGGTTCCGTACGGCTGGCAAAAAAAATAAACGATTCATTAACACAAATTTATAAGCTTCGTTATAGATCGTCGGAAGATTATCTCTGCGGATAGAATGCCGCGGGAATTTTAGAACAGGCATCATTTTTTTGCGACGTAAGAAAAATCCGCGTGCAATATGAATATACATGAGCGGTTTGCCTTGACCATGATATCAAGACAGGTTCTATAAATGTTGTTAAAAGCAGTATGACATCGTTTTATATCTTACTAAAACTTCAACGTTTCGAAACATATTTATGTATAAATTATTTTCGTATGCATCTTTCACGGTCTCTGCTCGTATCCGCGTCTCTGTGATATTTAATGCATATTTATTGACGATGGCAGCTCGCCACGTGCTTAACAGAATCTGCCACATTCCTCTCCACGCGTATACGACGTATTGTATATGCAATGCGGATTTGCTGATCGGTCATCATTCCGAGAATGCGTCTTCCGCGTGCAAATACGAAGTGACGAGACATCGACGCAGATAGGTGTTGTGACATCGCTGTGATTTCAATTAACCGTTTTAGTTCAACTTTTAACAAAGTCTTTTCTTTCCGCTTTAGTGTTCAATTTTTAACAAGTGTTTTTTCTTATTTCATTTGACCGCAAGTGTCACTCTTAATCGGAAGAATTCTATATAAATATAATTGTTGCTATACGGAAAAAACGGTTTTACTGAAATATCTAAAAATTTGGTCAAATACAGATCTGAAAATAATTTTGTTAGACCATCAAAAGTAACTGAGTAGGACACTCAAGCATGATAATAATACTGCAAAAAGTTTTAATATTCTAGCAATTATTTTGAGCGTCCTACTTAGTTACTTTTGATGACCTAACAAAATTATTTTCAGGTCTGTATCTGGCCAAATTCTTAGATATTTCAGCAAAATCATTACTTTCGTGTATCATATTAACAAGTTGCAAGCTAATATTAATACACATTTTATTTGTTTCCGTACACGGAAAGAACGGTTTTGCTGAAGTATCTAAAAATTTGGCCAGATACAGATCTGAAAATAATTTTGTTAGACCAGTGAGACGCTCAAACATGATGATGATGCTACAAAAAGTTTTGATATTTCAGCAACTATTTTGGGCGTCCTACATAATTATTTTGACGGTCCAACAAAATTATTTTCAGATCTGTATCTGACCAAATTTTTAGATATTTTAGCGAAACCATTCTTTCCGTGTATCTATAATTCTAACTCGATTTATAAATTTCCAATTTGTAAGTTCCAACATAAATACTGATATTACCATTCCACGGTTCATGCCTTAATAACCACATTCCAGAGTAATGAGATTTCGAGTCGTTCTCAATTCGAAGAACTCTGAATGACACACGCTTACGCATCGCGGCATGCGTCGTGAAGAAAAGGAAACAATCAATTTCATCTCAATGATGACATCGTCATCGCGGTTGATCTACATTCGGTCAATAGCAAGAAGGGCTAAACACGTGAGTAACAAATTTTTCTTAGAAAAAAGTCATAGAACAAGTCGACGACATCTTTTAGAAGTCTTTTTAAAGCATCTCTCTGCATCCTTTCGCTGCTTCCGATTTTACATTGTCAACTTTATTAAATTTATTATCCATTGTAAACTTAGCAATATCAACCCGATATCACAAAATTGTATAAATATAATAGATAGAAAAAAGAAAGAGACGAGAGATACAGCTAAATATCGTGAGCTTAAATCTCCGTGCGCATTTAATAAATGTATCGACAACCGTGTTCTCGAAAGATTAATAAGAAATTTTATTTCGTGAGGATACCAAGAGCTTAATCCTTTTTCTATTCTAAATCTCCTTAGGGAAGCACGATGCACCCCTTTCGCAGCTTTAACAGCGAAGTCTAGTAATCCTGTTGACCGATCGACTGAATTACTTTAGAAAGGCGAGTTCAACGACTCTTAAAACCAACAAACTTTGGACTTTCCTTGATGTCATTCTATAAACCTCCGCGCTTCCGCTTCTTACTGGCAAATCTGCTGCTGAGCTGGAATTCAGTGGGGCAGAGGAGGAGGAGGTGAGGCCGGCCGTGCGTGTGTTCGTGCGGGTTTACGTGCACGTTCGCTCGAGGGACAGAGCGAAAGAAAGAGAGAGAAGAATACAGGCGAGGCAAAAGAAAGAAGAAAAGAAAGAGAGAGGAGAGAGAGGAGAGAGAGACAGAAGTGTACGGCCGCGCCGGACTCCCCGGGTTTCGCCAAGAAGACGTAACGGTAAATCCGCGGCCGCCGGCGTCCGATGAACCCACTCTCTCAGCCTCGCAAGGCCTGCCGCGCAGCCTTCTTCTTCTACTTCTTCTTCGGCCCGTGCGTACGTGTTACGCCTACACATGCACGTGCACGGGGAGGGGTGGCAGGGAGGCAAGGGGCACACCTATACACGCTGGCCTCCGTCGTCGAATTATTACCGAGCGAATAGTCATAGCGTTCTTCGCGATGGTACGCAACGGGCCGGTTGCTCGTTGAAGGCCCCGCTTCCCTGAGACGTGGTCTCTGAGGCGCGGCGAACGGCAAGGGTGAGGAGGAGAACAACGACGACGACGACGACGACGACGAAGAAGAAGAAGAAGACGTCGGGCTTCTCCGCCGAGAAGCAGAACACGCGATTGCGTCATCGTGGTATAAGAGAGCGATGAGATGCTCGGCGGAGGCGGGATGCTTGCTCCTCGGGAATTGGGTCGCGCGTCCTCGGGAATCTCTCGTGTCTTCCTCGGGTTTTCCTTTAGCGTCGCGCTGAGAAACGGGTTTACGATTGTAACGTTAACGAACACAGTTGCCGATTGTTAATACAAATTAATTATTGATGTATCATATTTTCACACACACAGTTATGGTAATATGCTATTTTATTTCATGACTTCAAAATGGAGTTTATAATTTGTGCGTATTCTTTCTCTCTTCCATCTCGTCTGATATCTTCTCTATTTCCAAAAACATTAAATACTTTACTAAATGATTTATACTAATTTAGTCATTTGTATGATAATTTATTGTTTTAAAATACAAATGATTCGTTATTATACGAGCTATTATCTGCAAGACACTGGATCCTAATACAGACTGCGTAATTTATTTTTGAAAAATTATATGTATCCAATTTCTCAAATATTTCAAAATAATTTATTGATACATTTCGATTGCCGATAAATGTATTATTATACATTTCTTAGGAGACGCTCATTCAGAGGATAAAACAAATCTCAATCAACCGCGGTTGTATGCATGAAGCTATCTCTCTCTCGATTTTCCACGACATCACTTAATGCCTCGACCGATCGGGAATAAGACAATGCGATCATTATGGAATCAGCACGCGAGATCGAAAGTAACTCGGCTTCTGCGGCGATAGCGGATGCGATCGCATCAATGCGGGACATATGCACCCGTTGACCGAGGTGAAAAGTGAACAACCCGGTGGGAAATTCTGCGCGGCGAAATGGAGAACGGTTCGGTACCGATAAGCGCCGTAAGCGCTGCATCTCGCCGCAGCTAAATCAGCGTCCTCGTGTCAAACGCATTACAATGCATTTGTAATGATGATTCATGCAGCATTCATGGACTTATACGTATAAGGTATAAGGTATATCGGTATAAGTCGGTTCAGGAGATGCTGCGATTTCGCGAAATCTCGCTTTTAGGACTTTCGTGATGAGATTATCATTATACGATAGAACGAAATAGATTCAATGAACTGTGAATAGATTCAATGAAGCAAAACTCTTACGTCGAGATTCTTATATTACTGTTTATGCTTTTATGTAAATTCGCGTGTAATTTTTATCTTGAAAAATGTATTATAAAATGTCACTACGAGAATATCTGATTTCGCAAAAGTTTATTCAATAAAATAACCTGTTCATTAACAAAATTTGTAGATATTATTTAGATATATATCCCAAAATCTTTTCTGGCTTTGATTATAACATACAAACTTATTATTTCCATATAGCTTATAATAACGATATCTTAAAGTAACTACAAGATACCTCGATCGATTATTTGCGTAAAATCTAATTTTTTTCAATTTATTATTTAAAAAATTTTTTTTTTATTGCGTGCACTTCAATCCTTGCTGAACGTATAAACACGACGCTTACTGCTGAAAACTTTACTCTCAGAAATTTATCTTCCAAAATATTTTAACCATCATTGCACGGTACTGATGGGTACAAATGGGAACGATTTTCTCAGGCTTGTACTGATACAAAGATAAAACAAATGGGATACAAAGAGTGAGTTGAGAAACTCGAAAGAACGCCGGGACACATAAGAATTGCGTCACGCCCGCGAGAGGGAACGTGCATATACACGGTGTCTTGATATTGTCGATTGTTCTTCTACAGCTTCTACAGTTCAGCCCATTTGAAATCGATCTTTCTTCACCGAAAATGCTAAGTTATATATACTTGGAGTTTTCACAAAATTAATCCCTAATAAAGTGAAGCTCTTTGGATACCAAAATCGTGATCTCTTCAATGGACTTTATTTTAATATGCTTCACTTTAAAAGCGTTTTAAAATTCTTAGCTGCTAAGATATATAATAACCAACTATATCTTATTGACTGCCATTATTCATGTATAAATAATTGACTGCCATACGTACATTGAGAGAAAAATTTTTTCAAATGAAAAAAATACATTTTCTTAAAACCATATCTTTTAATACAAGTATTTGTTTGTTCTGTTTAAGTAAATATATTTAAACAAAAGATGGGATATTCTTTGCCAGTAAATATTGAACCACAGAAGAGATTTGTTTCGACTCAACTGGCCAATATTTAATTTAAATTAATATATCGCGAATCGCGACATTTTTCGACTATGGGTTTTGGTCCTTTCTAAAGACAGTAAAATTAATTTTAATGTAAAGAATTTGTTGTGCGAAAAATTTTTCCAACAAATTTTTTACATTAAAATTAATTTCACTCTGTTTAGAAAGGACCAAAACCCATGGTCGAAAAATGTCGCGATTCGCGATATATTAATTTAAATTAAATATTGGCCAGTTGAGTCGAAACAAATCTCTTCTGTGGGTTAAATATATTTAGTTTTAAGTAAATACACACATGTTACCTTAAGTATATCATTTTATACTTTAACATTTTTTACATTTAAAAATAAATATTTTATAAATAATCTAATAATATTATTAAACTTAACTAAATTGTTTTCTAATATTAAAAAATCTGATTATTTTAAATATAAAAATGATCTAACAGTAAATATTTTCTAGAACGAAAAGAAAATAAGTATTTAATTAAAAATGATAAATATAAATATTTCAATCAAGAAATTTTAAGACTGAATACAAGTAAATGAATTATTAGGACCCACCGAGTAAATAATTTTTTTGTGTTAAGTAAAATTTTCTTGTATCAAGATATTTTTTCTCTCAGTGTATGACGTGGCAGGCAATATGTTAAAAGATTTTGCCAAGGAAAGGTCGCCTGGACACCGGCCATGGAAGCCGCGATCGAGAGGTCATCCTGCGGTTCTGGGACACCCCGTATGCGCGTATGCACACGGCGGACGAGATCGATTCCCGGACGATCGGATCGACGAGGTGCGTGGGGATCTCGCGCGCGTACTCGCTCGCCCGGCTCGCGCGCCCCCGTTGACTCGTTGACTCACTGACTCCTGACGGGCTTACCGTTAACCAGCAAAAGTGAACCAAGTAAGTCGTGTCTCTGGTACTTGCGGTACCGATCGTATAAGCCCGGGACAATAACGACGCGCGGCCGTCGGATGCGGGACGTTTTAAAGCGCGGCATTGTCGGGACGCACGCGTCCCGGTGCACGCCACCGACGAAAGCGCAAGCGGCGCGAGGACGGCGCCGAAACGGGACCTACGATGAATTCCCTCCCCGTCATCACCGTTTCGGCGGCTGACGAGTCTTCGTTCCGCGAGGATGATCGCTGCGTCGCGTAGCTTGCAATGGAGAAACAAAATAGATATCGTGCATCTCGCAAGCCGTCACGCGTGTCATTATTATAATTATATTACAAATAACGTCTAGTCTCTTACGCCAGTAAAGGACTTTCGGGGAAGGGAAGATCTTATAGATGCTTATTAGCATCAAAAATTATTAAAATTCTGCTCGTTAAATGAATCAAAGACCCATGGTCGCTAACGTAGTAAGAATATTTCTAATTAATCAACTTAGCCAGTTGTCGTCGAATATAATTTACCTTGATTTATAATTATATTATTAGAACAGAGGTGGCCAACGGTCGATCGCAATCGTGTGGCAACGTGAAATTTACAATACAACAATAATTCAATATAACAATAAAAAGATAGCAAAAGTAGGAAGCGCAACCTGTAGATGAATAATATTTTTAAATTTTTCGTGCACGGTAAAGTAAACAAAGACTCTACCAGTTTCTCTACTTCACGTATACGACAAAGTTTCTTTAATTCCTCTACGATAAGTGTAGCAATAATTTTCCTCTCAAAGTACACTACATGCATCCTACAGTACACGACTTTTTAGAGTTTTATGTTTTTATTTCGATTAGGAATATATAAATCCGATAGCCGTATGTATATAATTTCTAACACTTGTAGAAAACAATAAAGGTTGGCTCTACATTTTTACTAACATAAGGTAACTAAGGCAATCGAGAAACAGTATTCGGACCCAATTTAGATACTGTAGGAGCAAACAAGCTTTCTCGTCAAAGATCTTTTTTACTTTGTTGCTGTTGATTACTACTTGCTAGCACTGAGGAACGTAGGGAGACCGATTGTAGCTTTCTCAGTTGCTGGAATGTGGAATGCTTGTTGCATTCTTCTCTGTTACCTGGGAATTATTGCTGTTTTATGCCCAATCGCAACGCAAACACACAATATAAAATAAACATGCTTATTTCACACATAAATCTAGATCGCTGCGACAGGGAACAGTAGATCGCGATGGGATGAGGAAGCTGAAAGTAGATCTTGGTGATTCTAAGTTTGGCCACCTCTGTATTAGATCAATAAAATATATTACGCACCAAGATCCGCGCGATTGGGCTTTATATTTATATATTTAATAAAATATATCGCACCAAACGTGTTATATGATGATAATTCAATTGTTAAGCTCTGCTGGAATTCATGAATATTATACCGTGTACTCGAGTAAAACATAAACCAGAAATAGCTGTTAACTGGTCAGGAGTTTAGTTACTGATCAGTTACCGGTTGTATTCTGGTTTGTTTTCTACTCGGATAGTAAGTGTGAGAATATAGCGTAGCGTTTGATTGAGAAATCGGTAGTCAACGATGATCCCAATGGAATTATTCATGCAGTCACGCGACAGATAGTAGGGCCAGGAGGGTCTGCTTCGAAATTAATTTCAGGATAATCGGCCTTTCACGTGCCTGAGTTTTCCTTCGATTTTTTGCGGTCTAAGAAAGATGCCATATGGCCACCGGGGAATAGGAGTAATCGTGATTTATTCAACCCCGTTTTTTTCCTCTAAGGGAGCAGTTGTAAGAGTCTCTCGAATTTCTTTTTATGACCGAGGAGCACCGAGGAAATTAAGGTATCGCTCGATTTCCGATTCGCGACTCATCTTCCGGTGCCCGTCTCTCCGTTCGGCCATGACACGTGTACAATCGCGGCAGGAAACGGCGCAAGGTCCGATCAATAACCGGCTTATCCCGCTCGCTTAAAATTACAGCCGTCGCCGTCGCACACGAACAGTAAAACGCTCCGAAAGTGATATCTTGTAACGGATAATGACGAATCGCGCCTGAGACGAGTATGATGTTCTGCCGCGCCGGCGGGACTTATCGAAAATTAACGCGCGCGCGTCCGTCCGAAATTACAAACGCGCGGGATAATGGCGAGGGAGAGTCGCTTCGGAGTAATACTCATGAGGACAGAAGCGGCGTCCTTCGCGGCGAGGCGTGTCGATTACCGTAGGTAAATCGCGTGACAGCCCCGACGCCATTGAGGAGAACCGGCGGACCTTGACAGTGTGTGCCGGACTTGACGCTCCGCGGCGAATGTCAGTGAACCGCGGCCAGCAGGACGACGGACGAGCGAAAGAACGATCAAGGATACATTCTGCGCGGCCGAACATGGCGGTACTTCTTGATAACCAGTCCCCATGCCGGGCCCCGATCGCCGCGACGTGCGAATTCGTTTCAGAACGGGCGTTACGCTCCGTCGCAACCGATCCCGACGCACGCAGGCTGTCTTAGATTTTTCCTTTCGTGCGCGAGATTTTGGGATACCTGACGCTCGGTCCGGATTTCATCGAGTCGATTTATCAAGTCCGATCCGAATTCGGGTGACTCGACATTTTCTATTATTTGAATCTTTCGGATACTCAACATCTCGATTTATCCGAATCTTATTGAATTTATCGAGTTGTTTGAAAATTTTTGATTTTTCAACATTGGGGGGCCAATGTGAAGTTGCCCCTCCCCAAATTGTATTGCTTATAACTTTTGAACTAGAGGGGGGCAAACAAAAATTCCAACGGGGCATTCATGGGCAAATGATGGGCAAACGTTTGCAAAAAGAAAATTTTTGATTTTTCGACATTGGGGGGCCAGTGTGAAGTTACCCCCCCCCCCCAAAATTGTATTGCTTATAACTTTTGAACTAAAGGAGGGGCAAACAAAAATTCCAACGCGGCATTCGTGGGTAAACGATGGACAAACGTTCTGTAGAAAGAAAATTTTTGACTTTTCAACATTGGAGGGCCAATGTGAAGTTGGCTCCCCAAAATTGAATTGCTTATAACTTTTAAACTAGAGGGGGGCAAACAAAAATTCCAACGGGGCATTCGTGGGCAAACGATGGGCAAACGTTTGTAAAAAGAAAATTTTTGATTTTTCGACATTGGGGGGCTAACTTCACACAAGTAAAAATGTATCTCAGTTTCGACTAATGAGAAAATATTCATGCATATCTATCTTGAATGTAATATTTTAAGTTTAAGTTTAAAATTATTTTTCTTTTTAATTTACAGTTTTACTTATTATACTCAATAAAATTTAAGTAATTGATTCTTGTCGAATAACTCAACAAAATTTAAAGTAGAGAATGTCAAGTACTAGAAAAAATTTGAATGATTGAAAATAATAAAATTAACCAAATCTCTTTTAAATAAACGCGCTAAAATAATTTTTTTATATCTATATTTCTGAAAAAATCTGTTTCTAAGAAAATGTTCTAATAAAAATATATATCTATCCTAAGATTTCATTGAATTTTTTAATTGTAAGATTCTTGACTAATTTGAAAACAATCTTTCTTTAACAAAAGTGTTGAAAAATGTCATCGTTTATTGTATCTCTCAAAATTTCTACATGATATATATCAATTTGTAAACTTTTAAATTAAAATCCTAATTAAAGTTTATTTGATATTAACTATAAGTATGATTTTCTGTCATATTTTTTTTGAAATCTAGATCCTTGGAGGAGTTCCTTATTTTCAATTATTAATTACTCAAAATAGGTGCTTCAATATTTTCATTGAACAAAATCATGGATCGGTTGAATATAGCAAAAATACAATGGAAAGAATTTCTGGCAATTCCTGCATGTAATAAAAATAATAGAGATATTCGACAGCCCTTGGTGTATTTGTTTAGGGTATTAGAAAGCAAACGCGAGTTTTGGACCTGCGTATGAATTCCCAGAAAGCTTAGCGTATGGACGTCATCGGACATCGCAGGTTAAGTTATTTGCCGAATTTACTTAAGAAAACCCTTCCCTGACCTCCATCACTAATAAATTATCTTCCGTTATCGGATTGTTCTCGGAAATGCCCAATCAGATGTTTTCGCAAGTGCTCTTCAAGCGTTGTCACGAGCCTATGCATCTAAAATATTTTTCGTTTCTTATTAAATAACGCTCCTTTACAGATTTTATTTTATATCAGAAAAGATTGAGAGAGCTTAACTTAATACTTTCAGGTCAAATTGTTTCAAAAGGGATTCATTGTTACTTTTCTTCTGATGTTTTCTGATAATTTTAGATTAGTTGCAAAAAATAAACTGAAAAGATTAACGAAAAACTATCGGCATAGTAATAAATTATTCCGGAATTTTAAAGATGATTTATGGACGTCCTAATTAAACGTTGAACATCGATATCTCTATTTTTTTTAACTAATTCCCATGTTGGGAAGTCAAATTTATTTGTTATTGCTATCATCGATGTTAAAGAAAGCGATTGTTAGTCGCGTGTTTAGTCAACTTTTTCGAGATTTTTTCCGGCGCAACTGAAATGTCCCGTTATTTCACCGTCACTTATTACAAAACTCCAAAACCAAAGGTTAAATATCTCATCAGCGAAGTTAACTTTTTTAATCAATTGCAAAATGGTGCAATTCAAATGCTACATTAAAATCTTTCAAGCTGTATTACACAAAAACATCCATCGATTTTGTTCATAATTTTCTAGATAGTTGTAATATCTTTAAATCGCACGATTTCTCTCAAACGAGTGTCGATAATACCTTAGCAATTTTTTAATACATTGATAAATGTACATTTTAATACTTTTGGTAAAAGATTTTAATAATATTTTTAATATTATGTATTTTCTAGAAGTAGAAAAGTATTACTAGAAATCGTTAGAACTTGAAATAAAAATGCAATATTACACATTTATTGTATTTCATTTTATGAAAATCTTCTCGTTCACTAGTAGAATCGTTAGAACTTGAAATAAAAATGCAATATAATTACACATTTATTGTATTTCATTTTATGAAAGTCTTCTCGTTCACTAGTAGATACAGCAGATTACTTCACTAGTGAAAAAAATAGTGGATGCCGAAAAAAGCATCAGAAAGTACCCACTGATGTTCATAGATCGTGAAAATCTATACAAAATTTATTCTCCCGGGAAACATCGAATCATGGTAGAACAAACCGTGAAAAAATACAACATTCAAGATTTGTACACGGAAAGAATAGATTAGTTGATACAGCTAAGTTGATTTGCTAACGCAAATTTAACATTTATAATTAAGCAGATTTGATAGAATAATAAAGAAAATATGTCTGAAAGCAGTTATGAGCATGTTTTCTTTGCTACACTATCAAATCTGCTTAGTTATAAATGTTTAACTTGCATTAGCAAGCTATAACTTGGTTGTCTATTTTTTTCTGTGTAGGATTCTCGCAATACAAATTAATAACCGATAATAGGTCTCTGATAAAAAGAAATTAATAATATATAACAGAAACATTTAGAATGTGAAATTCCTGACCTCTTTGCATCCCAGACAAAGAGTTGAGAAGAATTCCCAAAAACAGTCATTGTAAAAAAATAAAATAAGGGTTTCCGTCCCTAAAATAAAATGACAGAACACAATGTTATTTTCGGGTGTCAAAAAATCGCTTGTTTTACACAACGTGGCGATCTTCTTTCAAATAGAAAGGGTTTAAACTATGTTACGCTATATAGATTTACTCTCTTCCAAAAGAGACAAGCGAATCGAACGTAGCGTAAAAAGGTGGTTCGTAAAAATTGCTGATATTTTTGGGGGCATAGCGGCATATTAGAAGGTTTAAAAATCTTTTGCGAGCAACCTCCATATTTTGATTTATTATTGTAAAATATGCGGAAAATGGCACATTTTATAACTTCGTGCTTTCGGATAGAAAACATATGACCTGAGAGATACTATTGCAACGTTTCTGGAACATGTTTCCGCGAACATAGATTTTTTACATGCCAATAAAACTGACCTAAAGGGCTGTAAACTGGTTTCTACAAAAGAGACTGCCCAACATTAAATTGGGTGCAAGAAAATAAAGCGTTTTCAGCGATCCTTTCCTTACAAATCGAAATCCGTTCATTTACTGTTACGCACTGAATTTTGTACAGAGATGGCAATTACCTTCACAGATAGAGCTCCCAGCTAGGAAAATAAATAGTAAATTTATGAATATACGGTTCTTGCATAAGTACGTACTGAGCGAGCCGGATATTTTATACTTCTAAAATAATTGTCATTTGCCTGCTATTCGATAATAATACCAATCTTAATTCCTAGTAATAGGTACATTCATCGAAGAACATTAATGAACGATTCTTTCCCGTTGGCAAATGTTTGCTCGACAAAGAAATGCCGGGGCAGGAGGGGGACTGATCGAAATTCAATCAATTCCGGTGGCGCGAGAACGGTGAAATGGTTTCCTCTCTTCGTGACGCTATTTTTCTTTGTCCTAAACCGATGAAAGAGAAAGGGAAGCTCGCAGGTGGAGGAAGACGGGCGAGGGCGGCGGATCTATTTTTCGCTATCCCTCTATAGATTCTTATGCGCTCGTATTAGGGGCCATCCATCCACCCATCGGTCCATCATCCCTCAGGAGCGTGGGAGAAACGGACAGGTGGGTCGATACATCCCCAAACGTATCCTGTAGTGCGCTGAGTAGCACCTTACCGTACATTCGATATTTCTGTTCCATATCCCGTCGACGCAGCTTGTGGGAAAACTTTCGACGGGTCCAGAAAAGGAAAAGGAAGTACGTTTCGTACTTACCCCTTTGCTACCCGCACGATATGTATTTTCTGTAGCATAAATGTTGCGAGCATCTTTCGAGTTAACTCTTTACATTATTTCAGAGACGATTCATCGATACGTGCATGCGCGCGGCTTTGTTACACATATATTTATCATAACATCATATCGCTTCACTTAAATTTGTAATGTTAAACTAAACCAAATTTGGGTTATTTATAACCATTCCTATAGGTCGCCACTGGTCCTATCCAATATGTTGTTAATTTAACCAGAACAATTGAGTTATGGTTATTTTTTAACCACATATTTTGTGTTAAAAGAATAAATTTTGACCCATGTAAAAGTTAAAAACAACCAAATAATTTAACCCAAGAAATTGGTTTAAATTTGATCCTTTAATATCTAACAGTGTTCGTTGATAGAAAAGTGACACATCTCAAAATTAGCAACTTTTCAGTAGTGCATTTTTAACATTCTGAATTGGAACAACATTTTTAATTAGGAAATTATGCATATTCATTATCATATGAATATGCATAACTTCACTTTCTTTCCATGTTATACTTAATAAAAAATAAATAAATGTATTAATCTTTAGAGTCGATTTCCTTTTATCTCAAAAATGCTGATTTTTTACTTGTCACTTTTCTATCAACGGAGCGATATGTGAAAGATATTTGCCATATTTTGTCGCGTAAGCAATCAAGTTATAAATATATGAGAAATGTAGACATTAATAGATGCGAAATATAACGCATTCTTAAAGTACATTTTCATATTTACGTTACGTATCTACACGGAAAGAACAATTTTGCTAAAGTATCTAAAAATTTAGTCAGATACAGATCAGAAAATAATTACGTTGGACCATTTAAAATAATTATGTAGGACGCTCAAGCTGTTTGCTAGAATGTCAAAACTTTTTGTAGCGGTGTCATTATGCTTGAGCGTCCTACATAATTATTTTGGATAGTCCAACATAAATTATTTTCTGATCTGTATCTGACTAAATTTTTAGGTACTTCAGCAAAACCGTTCTTTCCGTGTATAATTTTCCAAAAGGTTTGTAGCATAGAAAAATGTAAGAGCGCATCGATTTTGATTCTTCGACTCTAACAGGAAATAGTGGAATGTTGCGGTTGATTTGAACAGAGCGCGGGGACCGCTAGTGCTAATTAGAAGCGACACTCGCGAGTATCCGCGAAACGATAGAAAAAATACATGATCTCCGCAACGGACGGGACAACATCGTGCTCGCGTTTCTAAAAATACACGCGGCGCGTCCGCGAACGGCCGCGGAATTCCGAATGACGAAATTAAATCCCGTTAGAAATTCCTGGAAGGCACGCACCTTGCCCGACGCCGGCCGTGACGCAATTTTCGAGAATCACCGATTCATCTCGCCGGGATTACGTTGGTGCAATGAGGAAAACTTTGATTCTTACTGGCGATGCCTTTTACCAAGAAGAGAAACGTATAATTCACACGAATTTTAGATCAATGGGCGAGAAAGTGCCGAACAGTTTTCACGAAATGAATAACGATCGGCATGCGGAGAGGCGTAAAAGAAAGTTGGAGGTCTCAAAAAGATTCCTACTTTTTGCGGAAGATTCCTACCTTTTGCGGAAGATTCTTGTGCCGACACGAGAAACAAATTGATTATTTCGGACGTTTAGGCACAATAGAATAGTACACCTTCACACATAATAGCTTATCTGATTTAATTATTGATACTACAGACTTCAATTATAGATTGTATTAAAATTAGTGGCAACTTCTAATTAAAATTTACGATTTATCGTAAACTTTTTTTCACGTCCATTGAATCCTTAACTTTTGTTTCACGATACTTTCCAAAAGGGACCCAACACATCGTACATTTCTTTAAAGAAGATCAATAAATTTCACGGTATTTACGGGATAATTAATTTAATCGTACATAATTATTGGCCGACACATTACAATGTATTGTACTATTTTGTAAAGAATACGCGTGGTATCAAAATAAAAAGATCACCCATGACCTATAACCAGATTTCCATGTATCCTCTGCAGTCGTTACGGGCATTTCGTTCTCACGATATCGGTCTAGTTCTTCCGTGCCTAAGAATCGACCCTATAGAGAGAACTTAGATTCACGGTTCAGAAAATGAACCCATTCAATATTCACGAACCGATCCAATGGTTTTTCAGTACCCCTATCCAGCGTGTCCCTTTTCATCTGGTTTCCGACATGAAAAGAACCTCACACGGCGGGCAAAATTTTCCCTTTCGCGGAATAGAACGGATTGGTGTGAATTCGATTTATCCTATTCAAGAGAGGTTGTTTTATAAACAGAAATCTGCCATGCACTGCGGAAAGGCCATCGATACTTAAACGTTAACGTGCTCGTAATTGAACGTTATCGATAAGCCGTGATGTAACGAAATGATTGAAACGATACAATTCTAAAAATAATACAAATCCATACTACAAGAAGAAGATATTTTGTCGGAATACCATCGAGTAATGGGAAAAGTTAAAAATAATCGGTAATAAGCCAGGCAGAGTTAACGAGGTCTATTTTCGTTGTAAAGAATACGCTGAGATTGCTTTGAATCTGATTTCGTTCGGATTTAATGTCGAGCGCTGTTTGGTGAACCCTGCATTTTTCATTCTGCCGGATTAGACCGCATCGATAATGCGCGAAACGGAAATGCGTGCCGCACGAAAGGAGGCAACCGCGAAATCCTACAAACCTTCCACTCCGGTCCTTTTCCCATGACCTGGATATATCGGAGTAGAATGTGTATAGTATATATCTACCTACATAATCTTTCTTTATATAAAATACAATGAATTCCGTAACGTAATGCAAGAAACGTAATTTTTGGGGTTGCTAGCGTTGCAACATTCGACGATATTCCTAATTTACAAAGATATCTTTCGCGATAATCCGACTGCTTCGGAAACGTAGATTCATCGCGCTTGCTCGCCTCGATAATCGAAGGATGAAGAGTCCAGCGTGACAAATGCGCGACGCCATGCGAGAGATACAGCATGTCAACGTTATCGCGAGAGAATCGCAACAAAAAACAGCCGTGTTATAGTTACTTCCCGATTTGCAAATATAATGAGCGGCTAGCGACCATCGGGCGTCGCATCGCCAAACGGCATATCCTGACAAAGATGGATAATAAACGAATTAATTGGCGATTCGCCGGTACGGTGAATAAAGGATACCCTTTCGATTCGCTGTTAAGACAGATAGCCGAGACGGCGGACTTTAAAAGTGGCAAAGGGAGTGAGGATAGAGAAGAGGAGATGGCGGAGGAGGAGGAGGAGGAGCGAGGAGGAGAGAGGTGAGGGCAAGAGGCGGGAGGAAGAGAGGAAGATGCAGGGAGATAGAGAGGAGAGGAGAAAGAGACGTCGTGAGCGTCGGAGCGGCTGTCCTTGGATACTCGCAGATCGGCGGCCACCGGCAGTCAATGACCTAACAACGCTCTTGTATCCAGCGCCGCTTCGTTCGCTTCCTTCGCTTCGCTTCGCCTCGCCTCGCCTCGCCTCGCCTCGCCTCGCCTCGCTTGGCCTCGTCGCGCGTACCCTGCCAGGTTCCCTCCAGCAGCAGCCGCAACAGCGGCTACCTCGAGTTTTCTTCAACCAACCTAGTAGCTTTCGAAGAAAGTTATTAGCCGCAAATTAGGCTATCCTAGGCTTAGTCCGCTGTATTATACGACCCTTTGAATTTTCCTAGACTCTAAGCACCGTTTCAACATGTTCTTGCAACATCCGGCTTGAAATCATAAACGAAAGGTGCTGTCGTGTACAAGCATGGCCGAACGCTGTCATTTAATTCGAGTGACTTTTACGGCAAGCCGTGGAAACCGATAGTTTTCAAGCGGTTCTCTTTGGAACGGATCTTTATTCAATCGCGTGCTTTAATGAACTTTTAGTAATCGGTTTTATCAATGTCGACTATTTTTAATAGTAACTTGGATTTTAAAGAGAGAGAATGTCACGTGATGAAACGCAATTTCTCACTATGACTTGTTCTCGCAATCATATCCATCAATTATTAATTGCGCTTAACATTTTATAATATTTTATAATAACAGTTATAATACTATAATAAATCGATGATAATCGAAATATACTAAAATACTATATAAAATATAATATTTATATAATTAATATTATATATTATATGTATATATAAATATATTATATATAAAATATATTATTTATATAATTGATATTATAAAATAAATATTATTCGAGTATTGCTATGTTTAGCTACATGTATTTATTTTCGCCGAAATTCGTATTTCGGTTTCTCACATAGTGTTAATAATTGCAAAACAATCGTCAAAAAACCAGGTAGTTGCTAGATATTCGCACGGTAAGATAAACTGTCCGAGTTTCATATTTATAGCTATTTTAAAGTCTGGGTACGTAAAAAAAAAATGCATTTGTATTGCAAAAAATAAATCACAGATTACGCTCGTGACGAACTAATTGTAAGTTTAGTGAAGACGAAAACAAATATCTGAAAGATGTATATATTGCATTTTTTACGAGCTAAGCAAAATACATCAATTCTGCAAGAAAAATGGAGATCACGCAATTTATGGTACTTTTGTCAAACATAAGAAAGGTCGCTTTCTCCAAAAATGTAACTTTAAAGAAATTGTTTTCTCTAAGAATATAATTGCGAAATTTTTTTCAATTAGGAACTATCCTAAGGACGTCAGCTTTAACGACATCTAATAAGAAGTGATTTAAAAAATGTTCACAAAGATGCCTCAAAATTTCGGCATCGGACAAAATAACGTTTTAAAGATTATTAAATTAAATTGTTAAATAATATTAATTTATGCATATTAATTTTTAATACAATATATATGACAGTTATTATAAAAAATGTTTTCTTATTCGGAGCTATTAATTAAAAATTAATTAAAAATCAAAATGCGCAATTCAACATCATTTAGCAATGTATTTTAATAATCTTTAAAAAATAGTTACGTTTTATTGATATACGTATAATATAAAACGCTATAATTCAACATTGTTAAAAGATCAATGTTACATGTCTTATTGAATGCATTATGCCACTGTTAGATATAAAGTTCCCGGTTGGCTGAATGGTCTATTGTAATGTAAGAAACGTTATAAAACAGCCGTCGAGCAGTGCGTCGTCCGGCAAAAAGCGCGGGAGCGCGCGCAATAGCAGTAATTTCATTCCCGTTTCTTAGGCCAAGTTCATCGCTGCCTAGAACGTAATTCTAGTTCTGCCATCGGTTGTTGCTCTGCTCGCGTAACTCGGCAAGGTAGGGTAAAGCCGGCACAGTCACGACAGCGCGCCGACTCTCTACCATTCTATCCGCACGCATTTTCTCACGTGGTTTCACACTGGGGGGGAGAGGGGGCCGCCGCCCCCCCCCCCCGGTAACTTTAATTCCGTCTTTCGTCGCACGAGTGCACGATAACTCGGGCCGAAAAGACGCGGCGACAGTAATTAAAACGACAATAGGGAGACGGACGACAATCGCGTCGTCTGTCTGCGTTAAACGCGCGGATTTACCGTAATTTGGCGTGACCCGACTCTCGTCGGAACGGGCGAGTTCGCGGGACAATTTTGCGAGATCGTGCGAGAAAGATAAGAAACCAGGAAGGCAATTTCTACCGAGAAGTCGCGGTAACGTCGCATTCACGACCGACGATCTTGCGAGTAGCGCAGATCAGAAACCGGAGTAAGGTTGGAATTAATATTCGAAATCTCGCCGACATTAATCGCGATTAACGTCAGAACTAATCCCGATGGAAACGGCCCTATTTATCAGTTGGCGAGTGATTTATTCGCCGATTAATAGCGAAGAAATTTGCTACGCGTATATAGCCGCCCCTTCACTTCTCGCGGGGTGCGCGTTCGTTCGTCGCCCATCGGTTTCTTCAACGGCGGCCACGATGAAGCGAAGGTCAAGTCTAGAGACCGTGGCGATCGGAAAACATCGAGGAACTGCTTTCTCGCGATTCTACACGGCGAACGTCGACGTACACCGGTGGCCTTGACCGTTCTCCGCTGTATGTGCGCGACACGTGAAATTGCACGCACACGCGCGTGTGCGAACTCGCGATTAGGATCCGGGTCCCGCGATCCGGTCCGATATCGTTAGAATTTATACACCCGTAAATGAGACTGTATCGATTCTAGCGCTGTGGACAGATACGTTCT
>NJRQ01000028.1:0-12649 GCA_003063805.1 Aphaenogaster ashmeadi | reverse complement strand
ACTACTATATGTTATGGCACCCCGTGATAATACTTTAATTGAAGCAACAGCTTTTTTTTCTCAGTGTACACAACGTTTAAATTTTATTACAACATCCTGCGGAGGGAAGAAACGCCAGGTCGAACAAGAACGACAATCCTACACGGAAAGAATGGTTTTGCTGAAATATCTAGAAATTTGGCCAGATATAGACCTGAAAATAATTTTGTTGGGCCATCAAAATAATTGTAAGACAAAATAGTTGCTGGAACATTAAAACTTTTTACAGCATTATCATCATGTTTGAGCGTTCTACACAGATACTTTTGATGGTCTAACAAAATTATTTTTAGATCTGTATCTGGCCATGGGCGCTCATGAGGGGGGCAAGGAGGGGCACACGGAGAAAATTTAATATTAAAAATTACTATGTATGGCAGTAGCCGTGAACCATTGCTGGAATTACTATTGCTGGTTTTGTATAGAAAAACATAGTAAAAAATTTTATAATTCCAGCAATGGTCCATGGCTACTGCCATACATAGTAATTTTAATTATAAAATTTTCTCCGTGCATATGCCCCCCCTGGATTTTAATTTTTTTAATTTAGAATGATTTTATGATTAACAACCAGATAATTTTTTGTTTTAAATTTATACAATTAAAAATAAAAATCTGCATAAATATATATTTTTTTAATATTATTTGAAAATACATTCGTTTTGGAACTCCTAAGTATATTACACTCTGCCCCCCTTGAAAAAAATTTGTAAGGGCGCCTATGTATCTGGCCAAATTTTTAGATACTTCAGCAAAACCGTTCTTTCCGTGTAAAAGACAATCCTAGTATTTGCATTGATCTTGAAAGTAACGCGCGCGACGGGAAATTCTTACAGTAGTAAATATCACCGGCTTGTTTCCCCGTCGACATGGTCGACTAAAATCCTGTCGTACCAGCTTATGTGGTTTTAATACGCCGAGCGATAACTTCTCGTTCGCGCGTATAGGCTCGCGGAGCCGGTATTTTATTACTTAACCTTGTGTAAAATACGGAGATATAAAATTAACTAATGTCTACTAGCTACGAGCAATCCAAGGCTTTTCCGATGTAGAATATTTCGTGCCCTAACATTAACGTGCGAAATGCGAAACTGACACCTGCCCAGCATCACGTTTGATAACAACATCGAATTCATGACGTTTTTTTGCTGCTAAATATTTTAAGGTATATGCTAAGAAAATATACGTTATATTATTTATCTGTAATTTACGATTCTTTTTCGAATTTCTTCTAAATCTCAAATAAATTTGTACTGACAATGTCTCACTCATAAGGTCTCAAATAAAATTTATGTTAAAAAACAGTAACTAAAATTTAAAAAACAATTTTTTAAACTTTTTTAATTAAAATAATTGTTTTATCAATTTATATCCTCATTATTTTATTTGTAATCGCGTGAATTTACTATCGTTTAAGGGATTAAATGAGCGCAAAAACGAAGCACTGCACGGAAAGAACGGTTTTGCTGAAATATCTAAAAATTTGGCCAGATACAGATCTGAAAATAAATTTGTTAGACCATCAAAGGTAACTATGTAGGTAGGACACTCGAACGTGATGATAATGCTGCAAAAAGTTTTGATATTCTAGCAACTATTTTGGGCATCCTACACAATTATTTTGATGACCCAACAAAGTTATTTTCAGATCTGTATCTGGCTAAATTTTTAAATATTTCAGCAAAATCATTCTTTCCGTGTGAATCTGATTTTGCGAAAAAATATCTTTCAGACAAAAACTGAAAAAAAATCCAAATTAATTTTCGAGAAACATTTCACTATGAAGCGACCTTTCACCTCGCGGAAAAAATTGGCATTGGAACCTTGAAGAATATGTCGCCTGGCGCACTGTGGCGCGACAAACGGAATGCGACACAATGCATTGCGGGTGTGGCATGCGGAGCAAACGTCTTACTGACTCACATGGCCGAGACTCGATCGGTCGGCCGTTCGATCTGATCGAGCGGTATCGGCATTCGGATGGCTGTATGTAACGCACACATACGTGCTGCATATATCTGCCGCGGAAATACATGCACGCGACCGTAACACACACGCATGCAGCAACACGTCCACACGCTCCGTTTTCGCGCGCGTGACATTACACACATGCCCCGCGCTAACCCAGATTGTTTTCTTATGCGGTAATCACGCTAATATCGCGGAGCCTTGATCTTGAAAGAGAGACAGAGAGAGAGAGAGAGAAATCATGTTTGACGCGAATGATCGAGAAGCGAAATACAGCTGCACTGAGCCGCACACGGCTCGGACTTTTCGTTTTTTCATCCGTTCTTCAACGTCGAGGTTACTGGACACGAAGACTTTCATTATCCGGATAATGATTCAATTCTATAATCCTCTCTGCATGACCCCGGCAGGACTAAATCCTGAATTGTAATGTAACGGGGGTTAAGAGCGGGTCGATTATTAACTAACCGTTAAAGATGTATTCCCTCATATGTTACTGGACCGAAGAAAGATCGGGCATTATCTATTGAAAAAGTCGGCTTATTATATACATTAAGGAAGCCGGGAATAACTTTATAAATATCGTAAATCGCAGCAAGCTGTCGGTGTTTCTTGCTATCGCTCTATGATGCAATATTGCATAAATAACCACTCGATGTTTTGATTTACCGCTTCAATCTTGAATTCATAGCAGCTGTTAGATGAATCACAGGCGATTTTTACATTCGCGGTTGTCATACTATCAGCGCGTTGAGTCACTGTATTTTATAAAACTCAGATCTCGGTCAAAAAAATCTCGTTTTAGCGAACACGACGCCCTAGCGCGCGAATCTTTTTCCTTCGGATCGGGCAAGCGTAAAGGCCTCCGCACAATCAACAATATAAAGAACAAGGAATTAAACATAGGCAATTGGGATGTGGAAGAAGGAAGAAGGAAGATTTTTCCTTCTTCCTTCTTCCACATACAAAAATATAAGGAACAAGGAATTAAACATAGGCAATTGGGATGTGGAAGAAGGAAGAAGGAAGATTTTTCCTTCTTCCTTCTTCCACATCCCAATTGCCTATGTTTAATTCCTTGTTCCTTATATTTTTGATTGTGCGGAGGCCTTAAGTGCAACGCGAACGGGTGCATTCTAAAGGAAAAAAGGAATACAGGCAATTTGTTTGACGGTGGATAAGTACGGTTCTTCGCGTCCGGACAATGGTAGCCTTGATAGACTTTGTCACATTGGTTCTTTGTGATCGTGAAACGCGATTTCGAGCACCGAGGGCACCGAATTCGTTGCCTCGTGCCCGCGCGAGTCGCTCCTTTGACAAGAAGTGGCACCGGGCCCGGCTCCTTTTAATGCATATCCATTCCGTGTCGCGACAATTCCGCAACGGCCATCGCGGTATCCGGAATGGTAACGTCAAACGTGTGTAATTCTGGAACTGATTACCTCTCGCACACGCGTTAAAGGCCACGGCGACAGGACTCGGGGAAAAGACAAGGAGAAGAAAGACGAGGAAGAGGAGGAGGAGGAGAAGAAGGAAGGTGGAACTGGTCTCTCGAGCCGCGGCCAAGACACTTGTTTACTCGAACGATCGTGGCCTCCTTTTCGGTCGTATACCTTCGCTAATTCGCTTCACTTCCTCTGCCCCCTCTCTTTCTTCTCCTTCAGTCCTATTCCTCTGCCGGTCGCTTCTCGTCTTCCTCCTCCTCCTCCTCCTCCTCCTCCTCTTCTCGCCCGTTCCTTCCAGCCCCGTGTATAACTCCTGCGTGACGCCATTTTCCACTTAGTCCGCGATTATTCCTGCCTATTCCCCGCCGATGCTTTATTGCTTCCACGATATGTTACGTCGATATTGCCGGCATTCGGATATTTTGTTACGATAATGCGACGATAATGCCACCCCGGCTAATTTCGCGTTATTGTGCTATCGATAAAATAGTCGACGTATCCTGGAGACGTTATCTGTGCTAGGAACGTAAGGATAATGTTCTTTATAGCTTGCCCGTCGATTCTTTTCCCATAAATCTCGACCGTAAACTGTCAAATATCATCCCTCTCGAGCATATAACAACGAAACTAACAAAACGACGCGATGTCTAAACAGCAATTGTCTCTTTTGAACGTTGCCAACGAAACCCACACAGCACAAAAATGTTTCAGAAACGTTTCAAAGTTTCAGAAATGTTTCAGAAACGTTTCTGAAACTTTGAAATATTTCTGAAACATTTCTGTTAACTTTTGTGCTGTGTGGGAATGTTTCTCATTTTATATTATATTATATTATATTATATTTTATTATATTTTATTATTTTACATTTTATTTTATGCATTTCAGTGGCGTAGCCAGAGGGGGATTAGGGGGATAAACCCCCCCTCCGAAATTTTGGAACCAAATATGAAAACATGAAAATGAAAGGTTGAAAGCCGAGAGAGAAATGAAATGGTAAATGCTTTAAGGTCTTAAGAAAATGTCCTGAACGAATATTGTTATCTTATTTAATTAAAAAAGTCATGAGTTGTTCTATGATTTTAACTTTTCTAAAATCTCCCCCTCCCCCGAAATAAAATCCTGGCTACGCCCCTGATGCATTTATAATAACGCATCGTAGATGCATAATTGAGTTACTTGTATTTCCAATCGATAATTAATATGAATATACTTCGACATAAAGTTACAGTGCGTTTCGTCGGCAGATTAACGGTCTCCTTTAAAGAACCATCTAACGAATCATATAAGCATATTTTAGTGTCATTACTGCACTGAAAAAAAAATGCTGTTGCTTCAATTAAAGTCTACGTCACGGGCTGCCACAAACATAAATAGTTCATTCAATTGTATTATGATTGGACCAAATATCTAGATTATTCTTTTAATAATGTAAATATTTGGTCCAATTATAATACAATTGAATGAACTATTTATGTTTGTGGCAGCCCGTGACGTAGACTTTAATTGAAGCAACAGCATTTTTTTTCTGTGTGATATTATTATAAATTGAATACTCAGATGAGCTGCGATATATATAATAACTTTTTGCCGAAGTGATTATCGCTACCGCTGATTGGATTTTTTTTTCTTTCGATTAGATGTCTGGTCTAAATTGATGTTGATCACTTATATTCGAGCGTATTATTTATTTGTCTCGCAACGTTCTATCTCGTTAACCGGCTCTTGTGCGAACGATTAGCGAACGATTATCCATACATGTGGAGCTTAACTTTGTATCATCGCAGAATATTGCGTCGCGTGATTACGGACTAAGGTATCAAGTAAGCGCGTAATTTCCATGGAAAACTGCTTATCGTCGCTCCATACCTCCGTCAAGCGGAGTAATATTCGCCTAAGGACGCGGGAGGGAAAAAGGATCGGCGGAGTGACTCGCCACGAAATTGCATGGTGTTTCGCGCAATGGACGACCGCGAGTTCTTTTGTCGCTTGCCGCCGACTCGTTTTAATGGATCCGAGAATGATCGGGATCTTCGAGAGGCGGCGGCGGCGCAGCGGCATCGTGAGAATCCTGCCAACGAGAGAGCGTCTCGCACCGGCATTCCTGCCCGCTCTAACAGGATAGAGGGTAAACGTGTCCCTGAAGGCAATCGGCATATTTGCTCGCGACTTTGTAATACGCCATGCGCAGGCATGGTAATTCTATTCGCATTACGATAATAGGAGGAACGGGGTGCATACAGGACATGCGACACACCGCACCGTCGCGAAAATAAACTTGAGCCTGGCACACTCCTGTATGGCGCGAAAGGATTCGCTTAAAAAATCTTCTTTGTTAAACTCTAAACTTACAATTAGTCTTTTCATGATCATAACGCGTCAATTTGAAAAAAAAAACATTTTTTTAATTGCCTTAATGTTTTCAAGTCAGTTACTCGTTACAGCGTCTAAATTGAAAGAGTTGATGAGGCTCGACGAGATATAAACGTGAGATCCAAAATAACTAGTGGATTTCCTGCAAGATCTGTATCGTTGCCCGTATGAATTTTTCATATTCTTGATATACATCTTTATGAATTTTCATGTCGATATAAATATCTCTCGTCATTATATTGCTAACGTTATCTCCCCCCGAATTATGTTTAATATAAAATACTTTAGAAATATTATTTCAATACCAAGTATTTTTATAATATAGTCAAAATGTAACTGATTAAAATATAATTCTGATATAAAAAATATAAAAAACTATTCTATTTTACGATGAAGTATTTATATCGAATTTCACGTCTCTCATTTTACTTTGTTGCAAATGATATGAGACTAAGGTATCAATAAATATAGATGAATAGGCTAGGAAAAATTAGAATAAAATTATAAATCTTATTCCGTCGATGAGATCAATGTCGATAAAATATCTCTAAAATAGAAATTCATACTTCATAATTTAAGAAATTATGAAAGAAATAAGATCAAATAACAGTTTAAAAATTTTTATGTTAGTTTCTATATTTTATTTCTTTTTCTTTTCTCTTGTTTCTCGCTATTTATCTAAACATTAATCTAACTTGAAAATTTAATCAAGTATAATATATTTGATATTAGACTTATTTAAATATTATTATTAATATTATGTCTGTGTATTATTACTTATGCCTACGAGTTCAAATTTCATGTAAACTTTAAAAAAATTTGCATCATATAATTAATATCTTGTGGCACAACAAGACATCCATAAATAACTAAACCGGTTAATAATGCATGATAATGAACTCTATTTTACGAGTTTTGTATATATACATTCTTGTATGCATAATAAATCATCAGTTATATAATATAATTCATGGAAAAATTTTTATCGCAATTTATCCTTGCTCATCCATTTTACGACACACACTTACACAAATACACGCAATGAATTTATGAAATATTTATTTATATAGTATTCTTATTTCCGATAATATTTTTATATTATTTATCATATATATCCTCATTTAATATTAAATTTTTCTTTCTCAAACATGTCATAACCGTAAAAATAAATAATATGTTTAAATATCAAGCTATTCACAATAATAAATAATATTTTACCTATTATTTCAAATTTCGAACTTTCCGTACTAGAAAAAAGATTTTTAATTTTTTAATTCTTTTCCAATATTTTTTATTTTACATATACATCATATATAATATCAAATATAATCTTCATAAATCCATTATCTCAAGATTATAATAATTATCTGATTTGCCTATAACTTTTGAACTAGAGGGGGGCAAACAAAAATTCCAACGGGGCATTGGTGGGCAAACGATGGGCAAACGTTTTCAAAAAGAAAATTTTTAATTTTTTGACATTGGGGACCAGTGTAAAGTTGGCCCCCAAAATTAAATTGCTTATAACTTTTGAACTAGAGGGAGGCAAACAAAAATTCCAACGAGGCATTCGTGGGTAAACGATGGGCAAACGTTCTGTAAAAAGAAAATTTTTGACTTTTTAACATTGGGGGCCAGTGTGAAGTTGGCCCCCCAAAATTGAATTGTTCATAACTTTTGAACTAGAGGGGGGCAAACAAAAATTCCAACGAGGCATTCGTGGGCAAACGATGGGCAAAGGTTTGCAAAAAGAAATTTTTTGATTTTTCGACATTGGGGAGCTAACTTCACACAGGTACGTATCATACATTTCAACTAATCTATTTAATAAAAAAATCGTGTTAATAAATATTCTATTATATTTATATTAAATATATGTATATTATATTTGTTCTTATAATGCATCAGTTTTATCTTAATCTTTCATTAATCTATCTGTCCGTATTTTGATAAATAATGTAACAGAATTCGCTATATGTCACTTACATGTCCGTCATCTTAGAATATATGATACTAAAGTTATGCGTTACGCTAAAAATAATCCCGATAGAGCCAATTAAATTTTAACTGTTACACGCGCGTTCTTTTTAATCCTTCGCTTTAATGAATACTAAACGGACGCCGGCGTGTCCGGCGCGATCGCGCGCGAATACGAGCGGGCGGATCGACGCACGCTCAAGTACGCACGCATGCATACGCACGCACAGCCAGCCGGTGCAGCAGAGCGACGCGACGCGACGTGCCGGGACGGGTTGGGACGGGGCGGGACGGAACGCGACGGTGAATGCGAGACGCGATTGTGTGGGCAAGCGGAACGTGTCCTTGACTGCGGGAGTCCGCTATGTCCTACACACCCACCTACCGCGCCGAGGAGGAACGCACCGCTCGCGCCCGCGGGATCCGCGTGCTGCGAGGGAGAGAGAGAGAGAGAGAGAGAGAGAGAGAGAGAGAGAGAGAGAGAGAGAGAGACAATGCGGGGCCGAGAAAAGGGCCCCATACGGAGGGACGAGTAACCGACGGGGTGTGCGAGGGGCCCCCCCGAGGAGGCGATCCTTAACGAGGCGAGCACCGAGAGCAACTGCGCTCTTGCTCAGCGGCGTGACCTTCTGATCCCGTTTCTTCCCCTCGAGAGTTCTCTCGGTCCTCGCCGTGTCCATCCCGCGGGACCTTGGGGCCCGGACCCGGCCCGCCCGTGGAATTACTTCGCTAAAAGTTGCCCCGCAGTTAGCCCGTTTCGTTTAAATGCGCCCCGACCGCGAATGCGTAGCGATAATGATTCGTGGAGTTGTTTAGACTGAAATCTCCCGGCTTATTTTGATCTTATGATATAAGGTAATTAGGGGGGGGGGGAGATGGGGAGATGCCAAATGAGATAAGATGCTAAGCAACCATGATTCAGAATTCGTTTATAAGTTTATAAGTTAACCACTACTTTATGTTTCTTTTATAGGGTTTTTTAATACTATATTCTTTAAATAACAAATACATTTATTTGAATTAATAGAAATATATACAGGGTGACTCATTTTATATGCTCACCTCAAATATCTCTTGAACAATACATTTTAAAGAAAAATGTTTCAAGTAAAGCAAATAAAGGAGGAAGCGAGCAATTAATAAGGTGGTGAAAATTAAAATAGTGAAAAAATTGCATATAACGAGCTAGAGAATTTTATTTATTTGTTTCAAGTAAAACTTACTCTGTTTCGAAGCGAACATCTTATGATGGACACATGTTTTTTCTAGGTGGAGGTGTTCCTGAGATTTTAAGGTGACCTTCGTTTTTTTTAAAACGTCTGTCCATCATAAGATGTCCTCCTTGAAACAGAGTAAGGCTTACTTAAAACATTTTTTTAATGTGTTGTTCAAGAGATATTTGAAGTGGGCATTTAAAATGGCCAATGGGTCACTCTGTATATTATTTCTTTTATAAATTAATTACAAAATGTTTGGCGTCTTTCTCCCAATTACCTTATGTGGTCATGTTTGTGTGAACAGATCGGATCAAATTGCAGTCAGTTATTTTTGTAACAAAGATGTTGAAGAATCCTGAAGGTTTCTGTGTCGCAAGTAATCGAAAAAAAAGGAAAAGTTTTTCTCGGATTAAAATTGCAAAACAGCTAAAACAGCTAACGAGTTTTAAGTTATATTTAAGTTTGAGTATGCTTTAATTTAATAGTATCTATAAAATAGTAATAAAAATTTAAGACAACTCTCCGAAGCTATTTAATGTTGAAAATAAAAAGAGAAAAATATATGTAAAAATTGGTAGGTCTTGGTCTACAACGTCTTGGTCTACAACCGAGAGATTATCACTGAGATTATTTATTAAGCTGAATGGCACAAAACTCATTCAACAAGCGCGTAGTAAATTTACATTAATGAGCTTATGAATCTTTTCAACAACTGCTGTAAACTTCGTCGATAATTACATCAACATCTCGTTTCTACGTCGTGCTAGCTTGCTGATGAAATCTTCCGCTTTTGTTTATCTTCAAACTAGATTAGGATTTTATACCGACTCTACACAGATTCCAACAAATTGTGCAGTTGCTTTGTTCGAAAAGAAAGTTAAAAGAAAAAATCAAATTCCGTAAAGCATTCCCCTAAAATTATTTGATTGACTCGATGTCGAACTCTTCCTGTCTGTTCAATTTGTATGATCGATTTCTTTACCGGCCGCAACCGGAAGGAAGTACGACCGCGTGTAAAAACTCTTCGCCCCTCGTCGCTGAACCCATTTTTAGTGCATGAATAGCATGCACGATGTCCCGTTTCGAGGCGGGAACATATTTCCCAACGATAGCCGTAGCTTTACTTATACATTCCAGAATCGACATCTCGAGCTGTAGAAGCGCTCGTTCCTCGACCGCAAGGATAATGCGAATGTCGCGCGCGACACAACGTAATCGTGAGGAATATGACACAATTTTCACAGTAAGACTCGCTTTTAAATATGGATGAGGCGGTTATTTCATCGGGCTTGCGGTTCACGCACGGCACACTTGTGAGTCACCGAGTCGAGACGAGCGTTCGAATTCTTTTCATACCGAAAACGTCGACATCATTCTTCATATTACGTCCGAGAGACAGTTTGATCTTAACAAGCACCGTTGTTAAAGCCCTGTGTCCACGATGCTAGAACTTGGTCCAAGTTCTCGGTCCGAGAAGCGTGTAGCCAATAAAATTGCCGCCTTTCCGTAAAAGCTGCAAATTGATTGGCTAGAAATTTGCAGCTTTTACGGAAAAGCGTCAATCTTATTGGCTATACTTGGTCCAAGAAATTTGTAGCCAATCAATTCGCAGCTTTTACGGAAAAGCGGCAATTTTATTGGCTACAAATTTCTCGGTCCGAGAACTTGGACCAAATTCTAGCATCGTGGACACAAGGTTTTAGAGATAAAAAATTATCAAGCGGCGTAAATATGATAATCGTCTAACAATAAAGACATGGGCGTCCACAGGAAAATTAAGTATTTGCTCTCTCTTTGAATAAAGGAAGGGCAAAAAGTTGTGCTAACCTTCGATTTCTGCCCTAATCCATACACGGAGAAAATTTTATATTAAAAATTACTATGTATGGCAGTAGCCGTGGACCATTGCTGGAATTATAAATTATTTTTACTATTTACAGTTTATAGAAAAGTCACACATTAATATTATTGGAGCACTAAGATCCGCTATGACCGTCATTGGCCTCTCGATTTAAATTGTTTATTTTTACTATGTTTTCCATGGCTACTGCCATACATAGTAATTTTTAATATAAAATTTTCTCCGTGTAAGATTAGGTATATAATTTTCAACAAAAGGTCTAAATTTCAAATTGTAAGTATTCTAATTCTGAAAGTAACATTTTGAATCATGCCTTCTCTGGAAAAAATCCTGCAGACGCCCTTGGTCTAAGGCGCCTAATAGAAAAAGGTTTTTATCGAAACAAATTTTAAATTAAGTCTTAGCGATACTTAGATCATTCCAGACGCAACATTTGTCGAAAGTGAGGGACTCAGTTTTAGAATCAGGAAAAGATTATATATAAATATCGCGTGAAGATAATCGCTCCACAGTTACGAGAGTACCTAGCTCGCGTGTTTGCTCCAAGATTTTCGTTCCGAACGGCTACCGCGTGTACCTACTATAATTAGCGCATTATAGTTTCCTCGTGGCGACGTGACAGGTACAGCCGTGGGTAAGACGGGAAAAGGAGGGCTTGGCAGAAGAAAGAGTAGACGAAGGTGGCCAGAGGGGACACAGGAAAGAGGGGGACGGAAGAGAGAGAGGGCCACTGTCACTGCCACGGCTACAGTGAGGTAATATCAGATTCCATGCCGCGAAACGCGCACCGACGCCATTTTGTAGTGCGGTCGTTTTTCATCCTTCAAAGGGTTTTTCCTCAGCTTTCATCACACTTTTGTCGAGTCGTCACTTTTCATCAGTCACGACGCATCGTGACGAGAGACGTTTTTTGGCGGCGGACAAAAATTGCCGTGCCCCTGGAATTATTCCAAGGCGGGGAGTTCGATCGATAGAGCAATGCTGAAAGACGCCGCAGGAAATGTTTACAGCGTAAAGTCGCTCAAATTTAAAATAGCGCCGGCGCGAGACCACATTTGCATTGTAAATGAACGTGCGAGATGCATTTACGGAAAAATGCGTAATTAAAACATACTTTTTTTTTACGCTCAGGCCAGACACGTGTTGATGTCAATTACAAGTTGTCACTAGAGGTATAATTTCTTGCGCGTTGGTTGGCATCGATGATGAAAATAATCGTAGTTTAACGTAAGAACCGATGATGCAACGAAGCAGCATGCGTCTAATGCTGCAGAGATAAAGATACAGATCGCGACGTAATTGGATATCAGGAATACTCATATTCGCAATAAGGAGAGGAGTAAACTACAATAAGAAAAAATTATAATAAGACTAGATTAAAGTCCCGGATTAGGATCTTAACTGCGCGAGGCGTTGATTTAGTCCAGCATAATATTTGAATGAGATTTAGATGGTATTATCGCAAAAATCGTTACGAGAATATTTAGGCAGGATTGTTAAAATAGATGAAATAGTCTTTTACCTATAATACGATCTTTCCTATTCAGTATAATAATCAAAGTGTTGGATATTTGCCCAGCAGTAAGATTACAAAAAAAATACGATCTTATCAAGATATACTCAAATTATATTAATTATAATTAATATACTACCATTAATTAGTAAAAATTTAAAAACGTAAGAACGATTGAAGTTGTATGCGTAAAGATTGTTGAATTTCTTTCGAAGTGTAACGTCACGTATTCCATATGTTTGATATACGGGGATTATA
>NJRQ01000027.1:1022785-1046425 GCA_003063805.1 Aphaenogaster ashmeadi | reverse complement strand
TCTCTCTCTCTCTCTCTCTCTCTCTCTCTCTCTCTCACGCTCTCTATTTCAAATATCCTTAAGGGATTTATGCAGGAATGGGGAAACCATTCGTCTATCTCTCTGTCTGTACTATATTGCGTTATCCTTCTTTCGTCCTAAATCACATTTGCGCTGACATTGAATTTTTCTGCCGTAACGCTTATCCATCAAACTACCTTCTTCCTGCGCCATCAGGTCCAATGAAAAGATATCTTTAGTAGATTTCGCTCTGATGTTTCGCTGACATTTCTTGCTATAATTGAGAAAAAGAATAAAAGAAAGGAGGATATCAATGAGAGAGACAAGGGAAAGAAAGAAAGATTAAGGGAGAGGTGATGCGAATAACAATGAGAAAGGAAAGAGGAGCGGCGTGAGAAAGCATTGTAGTGGCCAGGCAAAGATCTTTGCGAAGCAGAAGAAGGCAGAGGAGACAGGGGTGTCGTGGTGTATTTTTAACCTGGCTTATCTGGCCGAAAAACGAGCAACTGAACAACATACGGGGGGAGGAAGGGGCTGATTTAAAAGCCTCAGTGACTCTCAATTCGCACATCCTGGCAAAATTAAACAAGTTAACAAGTACACCAAACGTTTATTTTTAGGCAATATTTTCCATATTTATATATATTCTATGAATTTGCATTGCTACACAGCTATTATTGCAAAACATTTCAAAGAGAATATTCTTTTACTATTGCAAACTGCGGCGAGCTACAAGCGAAATCATTCGTTTAAAATTAAAACAGCGATGTGCGGCTGCTAAAAATAATATTGACACATAGTAGCGCTAATAGCACTAATATGCTTTTCAGCTATAACATTTTAATTCGACAGATGATGCGCGCGGCTCGAGTTTCTGTTTTAGTTTCGACTTCGGGCTATATACGATCTCGGTTCGAGTTGACTCACTACTAGGTGATTTCGAAAGGGGATCCTATTTGCTATTGGTGTATAACTATATATCTATTGCTACCTAACGCTATCTGTTACCCTACAAACTATGTAAATTCGACTATGGTGTAATAATCTTTTTGATTTGCACCAAGTGCAAATTACATTTTGTGTGTGTATACGCGACCTACGGTATTGATAATAAGTAAAGCTCTGTTTATATATAAAAAAGCTTAAGTTCTCAGTCTTTTGGAGAAGTGCATTAATTCAATGCGTTTCATTGTAATCATTTCTTATTTTAACATTTATTTCACGATCTCGATTTCGTACAACTTTTACATGTACATATTTTTGTGCTAATATTTCTGTTTCTAATAAATTTTGATTAACGCAATATAGGGTGGGGCTTGAAATTAATTTTATGAATATAGAAATGCTTTTGCAAATAACTTCAATAGTGATTTTGAGAACATACAAATAATAATCTAATTTACCTATGTCATGTGTAATTCTGTGCACGAGAATATACATTTATAAATAAGTAGTTTAGTTTCAGTTTGCGGTACTGCGTCCTGTGAAGTTAACATGATTAATAGATTGCTACATCTCTCCTGCAACGTACATTACATTTGATCAATATTACCAATATTGCGACGTCAATAAAACGAATGTGGATGATGAAGTAAGCTCCATCGTGAACCTTAATTGTGTTTGTGGCAATCCGCAGTCGAGAAACAATCAAAATTTCGTTTTCAGAATTCCTATCCAACTTGGTTTGCAACGACAAATGTAGTACAATTCCTAAAACTTTACCACAATTTAATATTTTTTAAAATCAAAATATAAAAAGTTTCAGATTTGATAACTTTTCACTTTTAAATTACAATAAGTATAAATAATATTATGTTATAGACTATTGAAAATCTCTACAAATAGTTCGAGAAATTAAAGTAAATTGAACGAACGATTTTTAGTTCTTATGGTCGTTCTCATTAAATATGCTTTTGAGGAAATTATTCACACACGTTATATATGCCAATATTATTATTAGAACTTTCCTATAAATTTGAGTTATATTTTTCAACCTCTATGTGTGTTTAAGTATTGAAACATTTTACGCGTATAAGAGCCGACGTTTCTCTGTGAGGAATATTAATCGAAAGTTGTAACGGGGTAATTAAGTCATAAAGTTTGGTAACTTTAAATAACTTCCTGGTAGGCTATAGGAATTTCCAATGGAGAGAGAAAGATACTGGTAATTAAAACACCTTTTATCAGAAAAATCTGGGATGTTCAATGAATATTCCAAATAATATTCAAAATGCCCATTTTATCATTTAAATTCTTATACAAAAAAGAAAGAGAGAAAGAGACAGGGAATCAAATAAAGCGATTGGTCCAAATATGGCCCAATTTCTAGTATGCTCTACTTGGAACTTCTTTTGAAAGCTTTATCATCCATATAGATGATTATCTATGCACAAAAATATAGTCGATAAATTTGAAATCGGATACAAAATATTCTAATTAATAACGATATACTCAATTATAGTCATCGAAAATTGGCTTACGGAGTAATGACATTCAACTGTTGTGAAATAACTTAATTGTTATGGGTCGCATAATACATATCATTTTGCATTTGACAATTCAAGTTTTAAAATTTTTATACCATTGTTTGCTTAGTCCTTTTGGAATTTTCTTCCAAGCAGTTTTTGGTATATTCGTTCGGTAACTTCACGTGCACAAGAAAAAGAAGTTTCCCCCCGTCTATTATCAACGAATTTCACGCCTCGTCGATCGTCTCTACAATTTCACTGCCTGTCGACGAAGAAGGTTTTTCGGTTTCCTTTTAACGATCCGATGCACCTGAAGCCTCTTAGTTTATTTCCTTTATCAGATTTCCTAACTCGCTTCTTTCCGCTGATAAAGCCGCGTTTGATTCCTGTTATGAACAAGATCTTGATCGCAATTTCTTGCCGGGTATCATCAATGATTAAATCCAAATCTTTCGTTACACAATTTTAACTGTATTATATGCAGCTGCATACGATCGAATAATATGTCGTAAGAAAAAATTTAACAGAGATACATCAAAAAGAACATACAAATATCGAAGAGAATTGTCTCATCGTAGAAATCATTAATCGTACAAACGTGTAAATGGATGAAAAAAGGTACTCAAGTACGTATGTCTAAGGCCCAGTTCCACAATCTCCAGTTAACTTAATCGGCCGGTTATTCCATTGGAATTGACCAATCGCATTTGTCGTAAAGCAAAATTAACAAATGCAATTGGTCAATTCCAATGGAATAACCGGCCGGTTAAGTTAACTGGAGATTGTGGAACTGGGGCTAACTGTATCAGTCATGGTAGGAAATTCAAATGGGAATTCAGATGAGCATTTTCATAAAGAGGAGACTGCTAGAATGATACTAAAAAAGTTTCACTTGTGACAAGAGAATTTCAGAATATTATTCAGCGTGATTCAGTACTCTAGGACTTTAAAAACTTATTGCAAATAAATAAACGTGCAAAGAGAAAAATAAGCTTATGCTAAAATAATGTTTTTCAATATTGCGACAAAAAATAAAGTATTTAAGAACAAGCTTCTAAAAATACGGTTGTTGAAAGACACTCATTGCAAATATAATTGCAAACTAGCGATTTTCAAAAGACTAAAAATTATATTTCAGAAGTTTTCCCCTAATTGAGATGTTGAATTCCAAACACAGTAAAAAAAACAAATTGATGGAGAGGGAAACTTCTCACAGTTTCAATATTCTGCGAATTTTTTCCGACTCTGAGTTATACTAGAACATTTTACGTACATAAGTGCTGACTCCGCTGTTAATTTCCTAGACAGCTGACTGCCTTGACTGATATGATCGATGAGCGCGATGAAAGAAAACTCATGAATACGGTGTAGAGAATTATCGAGAAACGATTTTAATACTTTAATAACATTATTCTGCTGCGAATTTCATCAATCGATACCGATTGGATCTCCTCAATGGCATAACCACATATTCAATATATCATCTTCATACTATAATAATATTCTTTAATTGTTTTAATAATATTATGTCATTGTCATATTTTAATCAAATAAAATGAGTATACTCGTAGCTTTGCTTACACAAAACACATTTATCAATTTTCATTTCCTAGTATTAATCATCTCTCTAAAATTCCACGTTCTCGATATCATAATTCCAATTTTTAATTCGTATACACGGCGGAAAATGTTTGAGCTAGGCATCTTTTCTTCCTATCAGATAAACACGACTAACCGCGTCTTTGCTCGAACAAGTACTGGGATAAGTTTTCAGTTTGTTCCTATAACTTCATAGATTTCATAAGTAGATTACATACTTTATTTGCGATATCCTGCGATCAATAGAAAGAATAAACATGACCTCGATGGGACCGGAAAATTCAGACTATAATCTAACTGCTGAAGACAATAAGAGTTCTGTAACGTTCTACTTTTTCCTTGGTGTAAATTTATCGGATTCACTGGAGCACGCGGATAGAATGTGCGATAATTTATTGACATCCGGCTCCGCTGTTAGTCTGATATAAAAACGTTATTGCACCTATAATTGGTTTTGTGTTCAGTGATTTTATTTATAGATAAAATGATGTATGTGTGTTCAATATTTATATGCACTAACTCATGCTGTCAGGAACTTAAAAAAGAGAATTAAAATGCTCATATTACGTTTCAATTATGACCTATTAATGCTTTTTTAATGGACATACTTTTTGCGGTATAAATCCAATTTTCTAGTTGCATACAAATTAGAGATATTATTAATTTTTATGTCATGCAAAGTCCACAATATATATTTTTTTACAAAGCCTTATGCTTATATTAAAATGCCTACTCTCTGTTAAATGTATTATTTCATTTAAAAATGAAGGTTTTTTTATTAAAAAAATTTCATTAAAATATTTAATTTAGTATTATATGAACTAATTTCTATATACAGATATTATATAGATAATTCCTAAATTTTTTTCAAAAAACGAGACTTTAAAAATATTCAAATACAATAATAAAACTGCGATAAAATTAAGAAGAGTGGTGAGATAAGAAAATTGCACACGTTCAAAGCATTTATCCAATATTTTTTGTGATCGTCATCTATATACTACAAATAAACGATCGATTTCGATAGCCTGCACAAGCGCGAATATACATTCCGTTCGTGCATGTGTATGTACGTGCAAATATTAAATTTTAAGGCTATAGTATCCATGCGTGGCGCGTAATAGAAATCGTTTTTCGGTAATTCGTATGCGGAATTCGTCCACGAACGCGTTTGCCATGCGGGTTGCCGATTTGCATAGAACAGATATTCGCGAGTGTTCGTGCTTGGGGGCGCCGAATTTGCAAATCTCTCCACGCGCCGAACTTCAGATCCGAAAGGAGCTTTTTGCTCTGTCAATTCTACAGGTTACCTCTCGCGAGTTTCGCAGAGTTTCATAGTCGGTGTCGCGTTCGACGATCGATATTTGAAGGGAGACAAATGGAACATAGATGAACACGCGAGCCTGCTACTGTTCTCTGCTCGCGAAGAAATCAGTATTCGTGCAGGCATCTACGACGGAATTTCGGTATCGTGTGGGAGACACGTTTATTCTCCGAATTCTTTAAATCGTCGAGACATCAATCATCATGTTCGCGTAGAATTCGCGCGATGATTAATCAGATTGTCTCAGATCTCAAAAATGTGAATCAAGAGTGACTTGTGTCACGTGCATAACGTCACGGATATCGACAAGAACTTCGATCAGAGCTGTCGCTTCTTGTCTATTAGGTATCAATTGATGATTCCATTGTTACGTATTGAAAAGAGGTGGCTTCACGACTGTTTCGGTAGATCCGCATTAGAGTCATTATCATTGTAGATCCGCGTCAATCGTTACAGCAAGCAGCAGCGACAAGAGGGTAAATATCAAAGTTCAAGGGGAGATCGCGTCAGAGCAAGGATAAAGTACCGTTAAGGGATCTTAGTGCCTCCCCACGAGAAAAGCTGCGGGGCAGGTGAATAAAGACGAAAGGGGACAAATGGCGGATAGAGAAAGCCGCAGGCACGTCTATCGAGTCAATGCATGGCAACCACTAGAAGAACAATGAGTCCTAAATACCACCGACTCCGCCTCGACGTTGATCGCTAGTCTGCGTCCCTTTCCCCGTCCCCCGATATTTTCCCCTAACAATTCCGCAGTTTGTCCCCTTTGTGGTAAGATTGAGACAGATCGTTTCTTCAACGATTCAATATGATAGCGATTTGAGAATATTAAATTATGCACGGAAAAATATTATTCTACACATATGTATATTTTTAAAGAATTTCGGATATCCTCCCAGAATAGATCCAGGATGTTGCATCGGTGAACCGGTTGAAAGAGCGGCAGGCATCAGAGTCAAGAATTATTTTGACACAAATTGCGGTAACGTCAACGTTTATTCAAATAGAAGCACCAACATTTCACTTTTACACTGGATTTTACCATGTGCGGTTTCTCTTTGCCCGTCAAAGTGGTCGTACTTTCTGAGTGAGCAAACACGCGGATCTCTCGTTATTTTGTAAGACTTATAGATATGCTTTGCAACTTTCTGTGGTGAATGTTGATTAATGCAGCCATGTCTGCCTGAGATTAAGTAGCAAATTTGTTTCGATTCAAACGATTTGAATGTGTCTGCAATTTTCACATTTCGGTGTGCTTGAGCATCGAAAGTTAAGTTAATCCTCCCTCTCTTATTGTCGTATAATTAAACGTAGTGTATGATGACGAAACACCCTCTTTTGTTTTATTAGCTATGTTAGCCGCGGAATGGAATCGGGAACAGAGCGATGGAAGATAGAGAAGTGAATCGACCAATATTGCCCCAGTAACATACTTGTTCTCACTAATACAACGATTTTATCTTGCTGCATCTCTCTCTCTCTCTCTCTCTCTCTCTCTCTCTCTCTCTCTCTCTCTGTATATGTATCTAATTAAAACTTTTTTAGCAAAAGTTTTAACAGAGTACGTTGTACTTGGAAGCATAGTTATTACAAACATAACGAAAGACTTGAACTAAATCTTTTGTAATATATTATATATCGTCATTTTTTTATAAGAATCCTTATTAGAATCCTAATTTGTAACAAACAATTAAAAATTTTATCAAAATTAGTACTCCAAATTTTTCCTATAATTGTAGCCCAATGACGTAATAGTAATGATGTTGACGTAATAGTAATTATATGACTTTATAGTAACTATTTTTCTATAATTTATCTTATTGTTTTTATATAACTTTGCATGATGGAGTAGTATCTTGTACAAAAAAATATTTTTTTCAGAGAAATTCTGTTTATTAAAAGTTTGATAAAGTAAAAAAAATTTTGCCTAAGATTTGTGAAATGTATATAAAAATTATATATGATATTTTGCAGGAAAACAGAGAAACGCGTCCAACGTATTCCATCATACCTCGTTTCGTGGATGTGGCAGTCGGCATCGATGTGAGCTGCGACGGGATGCCGGCTCTATCAGTGGCAGTGATAGCCCACGGCCGAGTCTCGTGCCTCTTCGTGGACCTCGTCGTCGTCGTCGTCGTCTTCGGGACGAGCCACTAACTTGGTAGTCATCTCCACCACGACGACGGCCAGTTGGTCATCGTCCAACGACCAAAGTAAGTACGCTCTAAAAACACAGTAGAATTTGCCATCAAAATACAAGTGCAGTAACAGTGACTAAAAAATGTATATTAATTTACATTATAATATATTGCTTAATATAAACGTAAGAAGCATATGATTTTAGTAATTGACAACTCTCTTCTTCGGAAACAATGTGGAAACTTATCAAATAAGCGTAGTCGTTACTGTAATATTTATATAAAAACGCGGCTATGATTGATTATCCGTGGCTATAACTTCCATCTTATAGTCGACGTGATTGAGCTATTGCCTATCTACAATAGAATTGGTGGACTGATGTGAAAACTCGCAGATGTTACATTGACTGTTTTATAAACTGTTTCATAGAGCAATCACATTTCATACACATTTAAAAGTTTATTCAAACTCAATTGCATTTTTTCATAATAAAAATATTATTTTTGTAAGGTTGAATGGTTTTTTAACGATTATATATGCGAAAGAATCTTTTAGCGTTGTAAACTTCAATTTTTGCGGCGAATAGATAACGCATTTCTTTAATTATGGATAGATTACGTATTTAGTAAACCTAAAATAGGTTACAATTTATTTTATTGTGCTGAACTTTAAGTTCGACGCCTACAATAGCGTCATCGACGAACGTGAAAAGGTTTTTACCGTGACGGGGAACAAAAGTTTGTTTTAATAGTGCTTGAAGCGTTAAACCTTAATGACAATTTCTTGTCCGCTTATGAAGTTAGAATCAACTTTTTACTATCCGTAGAATTAAAATGGCCGTTTACAATATGCTTGGCTCGCATCTCTTTAGCAGAATATTTTAAGCATTTTTTTGCAAAGAGAAAGAGCGGATATTTATAATAAATGTAATATTTGATGTAAGTTCATATATTTATTTTATAATATTAGTTTCGTAAAATAATATTACGTAATTAATATTATATTCTTTTAATTCTGTTCTGATATCATAAATAAATCGTGTTTACGCTCTATTATTGTTTAAATTTTTATCAGCAAATGAGATAGTTTTAGTTTTAAAGATATAGTTAAAAATACGTAAATTTTCTTTACTTTACGATAAATACAATGATTTAAATTAATTTTAAGATTAAAAATATTTTTTGTAATAATTTTCTGACATAAAATCGTGGAATTAAACAATATGAAATATCTGAATCACTTTATTTTATAAATGGATATGTGATTATTTGTTTATGTGTCAACGTGATTGTCGTTATCTCTCCTTTTTTAATTCAAAACATCAACGTGGAATACATGTCTAAAGATTTTAATCCTACGGAATAGGTGCGATGGCTCAGTAACCTCGAATGGTGGCACGGCAGAAATGGCATCGAAAATTTTCGTGTCGCGGCAGAAATTGCATTCCTCCCTCCTCCCAACTGCGATCTTCCGCGGCCATTTCAATTTCGCGGGTATTCCCCGTTCCGGGAGATACGATCGATTGACGCGTCATAGAAAAATAGCAGCATGCGATTCACAAATTTTCTCCTTTGTGCCTATGTGCGTTCGACATTTTACGACAGCGCTATTTAAAACATATCTACGTCGAGACTTAAAATTTGCTCGGAATTTTGAAAATAAAAATGTGAAAGTTTTTTACGATATGTTAATGACTAAAGTTAAGATTTTGATTTCCATCAAAAGATCAATCTTTAATTACTATGATTATATGTAATGCAATCAACTATAATCAAGATTAGTTTATATAAATAACTATCTTTATATCTTCCACGTGTTATGGCATTGAAAAGCAACTATTATTCGTTATATCTCTTCATCGTGCGTAGTCTTTTCTGGAGAGATTTTTTACTCACTCTGTGATATCGCTGTAACGATCGCTATACAGCAAAACGTGCAACTACGTGCCATGCATTTGCATACACTAACGGAGTTCAATAGAACTAGTGCATAGCAGATATTACAAATTGATACGGTTGATGGATGTATATCTACGTTCATAGTGACAAGATGATGGTATAATGATGGTAATGGGTATAACGTGCTATCACAAATATTAAAACACATTTATGGCTTCATAGACCGGCGATTAAGTGCACAGGCGATAGTATGAAGCCTGAACTCCATCGTGACGTAAAAAACTCTGCAGGTAGAGATTGACATTCAATCATGTATCAACGATATTCTTAAAAAGCATTTATCCGGCAAGTGATTTTTTTTTAAAGTCATTCGAGCTTGCGCTCGACAAAGAGCGCGAGATTAGAAAGGAGAAAAAAATAAAAAACATTAAAATTATTTGACTAATTTTGAGAAGACTTAAAAAAAAACAAATTTTTCTTTCATTTGAGAAGCTTTGATCATTTACTCTCAATTTTGTTTTTATTTGTCAATATTAATTATTTTAAGTATTATTTAAGTATACTAAATAAAATTTCTATCATATTCAGTTAAACTTAATCAAAGAATTAGATTTTGCTATCTGTAATTTTCAATGTTGATTCTTTAATTAATATTTCTTAACTTATTCTTTAGTATCTATTGAAAGAATAACTCTTCTAATATCGTATATTTACGCGTGTATAAGTATATATATGACTTTTGATTTGTCACTTCGTTTCCATTTGTTTTTCTTCGTTCGCGCGTTATTCGGTAAATTTATCGAAACTGACATGTACAATTTCATGTAAGTTTCACATCGATCTTCTCGCCAATTACTCAATTACTAATAAGCGAGATGTCACTACATCGGATATGTCTCACGCATCTCGTTAGTAAGGTCTGTAGAGGGAAACATAGATGTTCGGAGTAGTATGAAAGCTATCGAGAGGATGTCCCATCAAATGATTATCGTCTGTCTTTCCATATTAAAGTAAGTCACCATGTTATTTTCTCTGATACAATAAAATGATTGTGAGGTCATTATATTGAATTATTTCATCCTTAAAGGATCTAATTAAAAATCTGAACGTTAATTGTCCATACATGGAAAAATCATTAGAGTAACCAAATATTTGTGTTGCACCTGAAAAAATTCTGTTCTTCGATGTAACAGAATCTAAATAAACTGACGAGATATATATGTCAATTATTTTGATATAATAAAACTAAGAGTACGCAAATTGCAAAGAATACCCGATTATAATATTCTGTACAGATAGATTTATATATTAAATCTTTCTAACTAATAAATTCTTCAAACCCACAATAAATATTCCAATAATCCGTTTCCAATAAGTTTGAAAGTAGATTGTTATCGACTTTTAAATAGGCATAAAAGAAATTTATTTAACAAAAAATATACAATACTATAGGAATAAATAATTTTTTTTACAAGATATTAGTTTTACGAACTTTCCGTTAAAAGCAAGTGAAGGAAATATTGCCGATAATATATCAGAGAGAAGATCATTGTTTGTTATCTTTTCAGTTGTTTTTAGTGAGAGATAAAAACATTTATTTTAAAACACCATCGAGGCGACTAGATAGCTGGGAATATGAGCTTATTGCACGGTTATTGGATAAAAATGAGTCGGAGCTCGATTGGAAGAAAAATCCTGAGAATTGCTGTAAGATAGAACTGCGCGGCGTACCGTAGTATTTGTTATGAAAGAGGCTTTTGTCCGGAAAAATTGAGATCTCCGAAAATAGATCTCATTTAGCTGTTATTGCGAATATTAGGTGTCTATATATTTCTTCTCTTATTTTGTAATAACATTACTTTACTAAATAAAGTTTCTGCTATAATAAAAAAAGCTAAGGCTAAATTAAATAATATTCATTTTACTTGAAAGTAGTATCAAATTTATCGATGAAGAGTATCCTATGTAAAGATCGTACTATAGACAGACTATTCGTCTACTTATCACGTAATAAAGTGAATTTCAAATAATTTACTGCGAGAGATAATTATAGGAGATATTTTAGTGGAGAGTATTTTCTTTATTAGTTTTTTCAACTTAAAACACACCTTTTGCTATTCCTCACGATGCTCTGCCGGATTGTTTCATCCTTCGATGGTACCGTTTGATACCGATTCGTACAACTGATTTTGCACGATCCGGTACGGTGTTCGCAAGCACCTGGCACGAGACGTAGACAACTGAAGCGATTTGAAGAGACACTCAGCCGCAGGTACCACCGCACAAAAGGTACCTTTGAGTTCCCCGTGTTTTTTCCTCTTTTACACAATCGAACACACACCACCCAGCCTCGTCCTTCAGGAAACGGTACCGTACCAGGGGCACAAGGCTGTACCGCCCTCGGTACCGGATCTTTTCGAGGCTCTACTGCCGCAAATTTCTTTCCACGTCGTTGGGGTCACGTACATGCCACAGAAAATATCAGGAATCGACGCCGGCTCGAAATAATCTCCTGCGACAACATTAGCAAACGGCGCGAGTCTTCCTTCGAATCGTGTCTCGAGGACATTGATATTCCGCGAGTGACGTCAATGATACGCGGTAATTTTCTTTGCCGAAGTCATGTCGCGAACGTAATCTCTCGTAATGCGTAACTTAAACAGAAGTATGACTACGTCTCGTCCGGCTCCACCGGACGCATGCCGAGATTCCCCTTAGAAACGGTTAAGTCAACAGATTCGAGCCTCGCGATCGACCGACTCCGCCATCCTCGCGGGTATCCATTTCCCCGCAATCTCTCCTCATTCCACCCTTCTCATCGATCTCTCTTCAACCTCAGGATGTTCTTCTTCTAGTTTTCCGTCGAGTTCGCCGGACTCGCGGTATCAGAATCATGCTTCCATTCTCCGCGTGTTTGTCGGTCTCTGTTTATTATATTCCTTCCTTGGACACTCGGCGAGTAACTTGAACAAGTTCTAAGATCAGCTCCTGGACACATCTTTTGTCGGGAACAAATATATGTCTCTCATGCTTTGAATGTCAGTTACGAGTCTTTGAGTGTTTGCAGCGAAATATCAATACTTTTGACAACGGAACGAGCGAAACTGGAAGAAAGGTCGGAGCTGAAAGCAGAATCTCGCCGTTTGATCGCGCTCAATACTTGTCACTTCGAAATCACTTTATGGTTCACGCCGTCTTGCAACACTCTATTTTCACTCAATATTTTTATTTTATGTCATCATCTTTATTTCCGAAAACAAGAGAAAATATTAGAACGTCAGGACAATTTTTTTTAAATTAAAAGATTCATCCTTCTGTGTGTCACTTTTTCAGTCAACATTTTATCACTGAGAGAAAGAGCAAATCGGATAAAAAAAAATGTTGAAAAAGAAAAAGTGAGAAAAATAAGAAGAAGAGATAAGTATGTGCCTATTGATTTCACCATTCCGAAGAATGTTTTATTATTCGATAACATTAAAAAGTACTCTGAGGAATCTCTTCGCCCATTACAGCTCGGAAATTTCTAATAAATTTCCTAGTTTCCTTCTCTTTATTGCAGCAACTCTGCAACGAGCTACGGTCCATGAATTACTGATGCGTTTGCATATCGACGTGCGCGAAACGCTGAAACGAAACGTGTATTTTTGGAAGCGCCTGCTATGCAGGGCAATGCTTGCAGAACTCTGCACAATGGAATACTTAAGTGTGAGTCACCGCATAGCACTTCGTAAAAATACAATAGCTATTCAAATTTCTATTATATATCTCTTCAACAGGGTGCATCTTGGATACTTCACATTTTCATTTCGCAAAATACACCTAACGTTTGATCCAGTTGTCTATAAGATAAGCATCCCTCACGTAAATAGAGTTAAAGGGATCAACAATTGATATTATCTTACGTAATATGTAGGTTCTATACAATTCCTCGAGTCTAGAATTACTTGTAGATTGTTTTCCCCTATATTGGACACGTAATAACAGCGAAATTAGAGTCAATTGGACTTTCATTTGTAACAGAAATATGCGGATATTCCTCTACGATGTGAAAATTTACGCTTTGACGTCGAATCAGAAAAGCTAGTGAAAGCAACTGTCACGGTTTCTACATAACGAACAGCTGGCGAAACCTTTCTATCAGTTCCGGCTGTCGGGTTGGAAATAAACGTATATCCGCACGTATTTGGACGGATGAAAAGCGGGTGTCCGAAAGAGAAAAAGATCGGCGGATATGTAAAGGCGTGAATGCCTGATTGAATTGTTTTAAAATACGGCTATTTGTACGGATTACCGCGACGTGTATACGCTACGGTGAGGTATGTACTCACGCGTATATGTATCGACATGAATACTACAGTAAAACGATGGAAGAAATGAAGTGCGCACGAAAATAACACGAATAATTTTTTCACTAAGAGATTTCCATATAATCCCTCATACCTGTAAAAAGGTAAAAAGAAAACTTAAATGTTTAAAGTATTCTTAATATCTCGTAATATGGCGCTTAATGAAAGGAAGAAAGTGGGGACATTGTTCATAATTTTCATTCATTTTCTCTTGTTTTCCGTCTTAATATTAGTGATTGTATTCATTAAGTCAACCCGTAAATCTTTTCTTCTCCTCGCCTCTTTATATCTTTCTCGACCATATTACTGTTCGCAGATTTCGTGATCAACGTTCTGTCGTGGATTCTTTCTTCTGAATCACGCGAAGAAGTGAGTAGATCTTCTCTTTTCTCGCTCTATAATACTACGCCACGTTGCTTCCCTTTTGGTTTTGCATCCGTAATTTTCACAACTCTCATAAGAAGCCTCCGTAGCTTTTCTCCATTTTCAAAATTTTTTTTTACGAAACAAGATTATTAACGTTGCACTTTATAAGATATTCGCACCTCGCTCCATATCTGGGGAGAAAACACAAATATGTCATTCTCACTCGAGATTTTTCAATCTTTTAGATATTACTGAAGCTCCCTCTTTCTCTCTCTCTCTCTCTCTTTCTCTCTCTCTCTCTTCCTCTTTTCCCATCCCCTCTCCTCTCTATCTGTTTTTTTCGTCCTCTCTCTCAAATATTACCTCCCTTTCCACCTTACTTTTTCGCGCGCGCGTCCTTTTACTTTCAAATATTACTCCCGCTCGAAATCTTACTCACTAGCCTTTTCTCGCGACCCCTCGTTATCACTCTCGATCTATCTCTTCGTCTCGCTATCTCGATATCATTGGCACGCATCGTGAAAACGCACGTCGCGAAAAGTCCGTCGGGATGCCCGGCGTTTCCTCTTGCTCTCTTTCATCCGCGATTATCACCACCCCCGCCGCCGCATCGCCCAACAGGGGTTTTATTTGCCGGCGGACGTGCCTGCCGTCCTCGCGGCGACGAGCGAGGCCGAGGTGGAGACAGACAGCAGCAGAGGCGGAGGAGAGGTGAGGCGAAGCAAGACGAGGCGAGGCGAGAAAGAAACGCGCACACGCGTACCTACACTTACACATTCGACGAGAACGGGGAGCGAGAGAAAGAGAAAGAGAGATACAGGGTGTACGTGTGTGTATATATATATATATATATATATATGTGTGTGTGTGTACGTGTGTGAGAGAGAATGAGACAGAGAGAAGAGAGAGATTCACTCGCAGGAAATGTGCTTACGGCACGAAGTCGCGCGCTCCACTGAGCTATCAGCGGGCATGCGTCCGCGTAGTAACCGGTAGCCCGCTACGAGCTTTCCCTGTCGTTTTTCCAACCCCCGCGCGTCTTCACGGCGCGGCGCGGCCACCTCTTCCGAGAGCGGCCGCCGCCGCCACCGCCACCACCGTCAGCACCACCACCACCATCGCCATCGCCGGTCGCCCCCGCGCTTCGAACCCGTTCTCCCGCGCCCAACCGGGGGTGTGCGCGCGCGTTCACCTGCGTGCGGGATGCAACAGATGCACCGGACACGAATCCCCGACCCGGGGTGCGGTGCATGTATGCACAGTTACGGAACAGTCGCGCACGTACAGACCCATTACACAATCGAACGTAACGAAGAATAGAAAAAAAAGATATAAAAGAGAGACGGGGACATATATCGATTTATCGTGCCGGGTTATCTTTAGAAGATAGCGAACCGTTAGAAAATCGCTCCCTCCTTCGTATTGTGTGTTAGAATGACTCTGTTTCTTTCTTGAGAAAACGCTGGCACAGCTGCGCGTAGATAACTTCTAGTCTTTATTCACACGGAAAGACTTTTAATGCGGAATTATTACGATAGAGAGAAATTCAAATACTATAAATTCAAATTCATTAAAGTGCATTGATTTCTCATAGTTTATTATTACAACGCATAATTATACAATTTACTGTAATAAATAATATCACGCCACAAACGTCATTATTTATTAAATATAACTTACTCATCAATAACGATTTTGTTACCGAAAATCGTTATTGATGACCAGATAATGTTTAATAAATAATAAGGCTTTTGTCATAGTATTACTTATTACAATAAATTATATATAATTGCGCATTATAAATAAATAAATTATACTCATGAAACGCGTCAATTTTATTATTTTTCATAATTATCTCATTTTAGATGTAAATCTAAACATTAAAAGAAACAAGTAACGAAAAAAAAAAATTCTATATCATTATACAAATATTTTTCGAGCATATACACTGAACAATTTCTCATTGACATACATCTTGTTAGGCTTTTTGCTCTTTGGAAAATCGATGATGTGAGATGCAACAGTTACGACGTCATAATGTAGATGCATTAATTATAAGGTCATAATACACTGATGTAATCTACCTATAAATGGATATAGTAAAGAAACAACACCACATAATACAACATGATATATAATACAACCCTCTCTTAGAAACTAGGCCAACTTAAAGAGTACTCCGCTTCTATATTATACTTCGCAAACAAGTCAATGTTTTGCAATAGCTTCAATATAAGTATTAGCAAATCTTAGTAATGTTACTTCTAATTATTATTATGTTGGTCAAATATTTTGTTTTCGTTTTTTTTTCATACAGTCCTCATTTAATAAAGGAAAAGTAATAAATAAACTTTTCGATCTAATATTAAAGAAAAATTAAATCGATTTATAACAATTAAATACATCTTTCTCATACCTTGATCCACAATTTGACTTCTCTTAAAATCATAATTTATTCTTTTTATTTTTTAAAAAGTTAATTTAAAGTTAAGCCAAAGAATCTGACATTAAAAGATGGCTCTAGGAAATTGCCCTGCATATATCATTAATTCAATTTAAGCAATTTATGTAACTTGGTCAGCTTTAAAGGTTCAAGATGCGAGTATTAGTTTTCTTCCATTTATATAGTGTATATTTAGAAGGGAATAAAGTGCCTGTAAATTTTGCTCGTGAAGTTTCTGTTTCAAATGGGTCGAGATAGTTGTTTTATTGTCGGTAACCTGATTTTACGACACACAGTGACTTGAATCGTAAAATACTTGATCGGTATGCGTGGATGTCTATGATAATATCCAATGGATATAGTCTACGTTTATCCACATGGATTTGACTCTGCAATGAAATATGTGTCGATCACGCAAATTCCCATTGCATTTACCGTCAAGGATAATTAAAAGATTACTTTACATGGCTGATCGTCGGTAAAATCGCAATAATAGTCATGTATTGATTCGAATTTTAACACACGAAATACAAATTTAATACACTTTATATCAACGCGCGCGCGTGAAAGATTAAAATATTATATAACTCTCACGAAGATATATTTCTAGATACGAAAATGTAAAAATAATAGTTTTGTAATACAATATAGATTCGAGATTTCATTTTTTGCACTACTTATTAAACAAAAGATAGAATTACTAACGGTGATAAAATATTATTTTTGATACTGAGAATGCAAAATAATATTTTCGCAATGGAATGATAAATTTGTGTGTACAAACCTGCCAATAATAATTAATCGATTTTTCGCTGTACCACGGCAAAAGAATACTAGCGTGAAGTACGCGAATGTCGATTGATTCCACACAGAGAAACAAGTTGAAACTGTAGTTGTGATATGTTAACGTATAATAACAATTTTACGCCATGTTTGATGTATTATAAACGACTGAAATTTATGAGAGAAGCACTTGAAATAATTTTTATAATAACGCGCGCAATAATTTTCATGATTGCGCACTATTCGCAGGACAAATACTTTATAAAACCTTCCATAACTTCTCACGCGCGAAATGCACTTTTAGATAATAAAAATTGCGTGAAATAATAAAACGACTTAAACGCAGCTCCGCGATCGGCCACGAACGTTTTGCGACTCGCAGTTTAAAGCCTATCGAAGAACGGCACCGCGATTTTCGATCTATCGAACGGTCGAAGCGGCGAGCTAATCGCAATAACTGAATTAAATTAATTGGAGTTTGATCAAAGTCGCTTTTAGCATAGAAATTTGGAATTTGAGATCTTTTAATAGACATTGGAAATAGCAAATTAATTACAACAATGCATTTAATCAGGGCCGTGCGAAGGGGGGGGGGGGGCGAAAGAGGCCCAGGCCCCGGGCGGCGGTGTCAGGGGGGCGCCAAAAGCCACTCTAACAAGTACCTAACTTAAGTGAAAATAATAATAATCATATATATTATTTCCGTAAGGTCACATGTAATTCTCCGTTTTTCACTGTGCGAATTACACGGGCACAGCTAGTAATAATAATTATGATGAAATTATTACCTAATTAATTTCATATATTGTCAGCTATAGATAATACAATTTGGACATTATTTCATAAGCATCAAAGAATACTGTCATTAAAATAGAAACAAGGCACGTGCCATCGGTTTCCTTTGATTATGCCGTCGTCGCACCGCTTCTTTGTCGGTTGTGGGCTTCCGTACGGAATCAAATGCTTTGACGCGCGTTATTTTGCCGCCGCGATGTAGTTACGATGTAAAAGCACGTCCCCACTGAAGCCGATTTTTTAATCGGCAAAGCCGATCGGCATCGATTGTCCTTTTTCGTTCTGAGGACGCGTTGAAAACAAGCGATGCCGATCGGCTTCAGTGGGGACAGACCTTTATAGTACTGCATTTTAATTCATTTCTAAGTCAGACGCGCTAATGCGAGGACTTTAAAAACATTATTTTATTGAGATCTAATAATTCATTCATCTTGTAGGAAACTCATAATAATCAAGAGAACATTATATCTACAAACAATCACACAAATTGTGATAACATAATTTTATCAAATTTATATTTATTTATTTATTCCAAATTTCACAATGAAGATTGTACGAAAGACGGACTTAATGCTGCACGGCATTATCTACCAGTCAAAGTTTTGTTCGACTGCAGAGGGGGGCGCCAAATCATGCCATGCCCCGGGCGCAATTTTTTCTTTGCACGGCCCTGCATTTAATTGCAACAATGCAGAAGTCTTCAACATCAGAATAATATAAAAATATTGAAAAAAATGTGATTGATAAGGGTAACTTTATTTATTTTCGCTTGGCAAAACAAGATTGCGATGGAAGATTCGCGAAGATCATGATTTGAATGTTTATCCCTTGAAGTTGCCTCTGAAGTAATAATTGTCTAGAAGTTTAAATTTTTCAGACGTGACGTTTCAGCGACAAAATATCGTTAAGTATCATTAATATCGTTAAATATTGTTATTGTTAAATATCGTTATATTTTGAAATGACTGGCATAATTGAAAAATTTCTAGTTAGTAAAAATTAAAAATAACGATCTATACATATATTATTAACGAAGTACTATTAAAAACCAAATAATTTTATAAAAGTTCATATAATTGATAAAATATAAACGATTAGCTTATAATATAATATTAGTTTTATAATTTATTATTGATATTAATGATTTATTATATAATTTATGTTTTGTAGACATGACATTGAATTTAATATAACGTTATGAGCTGTTCAGACATTTATGTCGACAGTCGAAAATTTCAATATCAATAGTCGATAATGTTAATATCCTCCACCTACCTTCGAGTCTCCGAGGTTTCATTGATAGTCATGAAAATTTACCCAGGATCGATGATTTTCAATAGTATTTCGTCGTTGTTTATAAAATGTTATTATCATTTTCATTAATTTTCATGGGTGATGCCATAGCGACAGCGATTTCAAAATGAATTAATTGAAAAGGGAATCGATTGGCGCTGCAGTGAGGAGTTACGTTTGTCCGAAATTTCGAGCGATCTATCCTTTTACGTACTTAGCGGACGAAGTGTCGTGTGTTTGAAGGCTTTGCAAATCGATTAAAGACTTTTATAGAACGAATTGTACGGTAAATATCAGGATAAATTGTTTTGTTCTCAAGACAACGACTCGCTTTTGCTATATGATAAAATATTTGAAGATGTTACGTGTGCTTTAACTTAAAAACGATGAGAGATTCTGCTCTAACCTCACTTATCGCGTAATTCTTGTGATAACTTTCGTAATTGTCTTTTAGCAGGATATATATAAATGTAGATTCTTGCATAATGCGAAATGTATTTTTGAATATACCCAAAATATAATTTTAATTCTCTTTTAAATTAATCTTAAGATTAACATAGACTGTTTAAATAATCATTGACTTAATAGTGCAATGAACTAATAATAATTTTTCTTCTTTGATAATTTCATTCTTACTTTGTCGAAATCATAATCTGCTATGTAATAAATTATGTTAATAATTTTATTTTTTTAAGTAACTCCTTGTATTACTTATGTCACAGATATCTAAGGTATGGAGGAATATGCAAGAGAACCATGTCCCTGGCGGATAGTGGACGATTGTGGAGGTGCCTTTACAATGGGTGTCATAGGCGGGGCAATTTTTCAAAGCATTAAAGGCTTCCGTAATGCACCAAGTGGATGGAGGCAACGTTTTACAGGCAGTGTTGTAGCGATCAGGCAACGAGCACCTATCATCGCTGGAAATTTTGCTGTATGGGGCGGAATGTTTTCTACAATTGATTGCACATTAGTCCATTTTAGAGGAGGAAAGGAAGATCCTTACAACTCTATTATTAGTGGTGCGGCAACTGGTGGAATTTTAGCAGCGAGAAATGGCCTACCAGCGATGGTAGGCAGTGCAATCATTGGCGGAGTGCTCTTAGCACTGATAGAAGGTGTAGGAATTTGCTTTACGCGTCTCTCTGCTGAACAATTCAAACCGCCGACGCTGGTTGAAGATCCATCGCAACTTGGCCCACCACCGCAGGGCTATCCATCATAATGTTCAACCAAATTCTTTAGATTTATTTGAAGTTAGAATAAAATGTTCAAGTAGCGATGTTTAACACTACATCAGAATATGCTTGAGCGTCTCCTTTTGCCAATGTTAAATTTATATACAGCATAGAAGTCTTAGACTTAAGATTGAATAATATTTTATGTTGTTTTCTTACTTATTGCTGTATTCTTTTGAACCCTCTAATTAGAAAGCCAAATACGATATTTTGTAAGACTATGTCCTGTAAATATATATAAAATATAAGTAATAGAAATAAATGCACAGACAACATGTAATAGTGCATTTTATTACAAAATATTTTATAAATTTACATTCGTATAAAATTTTTAAACTCTGAAGTGTAAGATTTCGTTTTTCATAGCATTACTACAGCATTACTATAGTGTAATTACAATAACAAATCTAAATTTCTAACATTTATTTAGGGCACATTAAATCAAAAGATATGGTCATCATCATCATCTTCAGTTTCTTCTTCGAAATTACTTGGGCATGGTGCTACAGATAAATCTAACTGTTCTGTTAATTCTTTTGAATCATCTGTTTCTGGCTTAATTTTCACACTGTCATTTTTGCTAGCTGTGTCTGGCAGTATTTCTCGTCTTGAACATTCTGATCCAAGTAGAGTGTTCCTCAAGTGTAATCGTTCAACCTACAAGATTGAGATATTTTTCATATATCAAAATTAAAGGACTTGAATTGAACTATATATCGTTTAATATTTAAGTTTTTACAGACCTGTAAAGCAAGCATTTGTTTCTCAATCTTAGATAGTATGTCAGTCAAAAATTTCTTCTGGCTTATTAACCGCTCGCGATATTGCATCATTTCGTTCAGAGAAATTCGCGCGTCCTTACTCATTGTTATAGATTTCTCTACTGATTTATCACATTTTACGCATCACGTTGCTAGTTCGTAATTGTTTGGCACGATGGTTACATATAGTAACTGTCCACTTTTCAGTCGGAGTGAACTAGAGTCACTATATTTGTAGAATATCGCTCCGACCGAAGTCATGTTTGTGTTCAGAAAATACAAGTTTTGTAACCTTTCGACAAACTGTCATCTTTGATTGGTATACGCTTTTAGATCTACCAAGAAACGTTTTCCGAAAGTTAACCGTTCTATCGTGGGTTTACTGAACGCAATCACTACCGCTCATAGACATAGGGTGCGGTCGAGTTGCCGCTACAAATGCTTCGAAGCGTTTAATTGACCAATCAGAATAAAGAATTCTATTAATTGACCAATCAAAAAATGCTTCAAAGCATTTGTAGCGTTTAATTGACCAATCAGAATAAAGACTTTAAATAGCGATATTAAAGTCTCTAGAAAACAAACTCTCCTATTGGATATCGGACGTCGTACGTCGGACGTCGGATGCAGTATGAATTCAGCAATAGTCTGATACCTGTCTCTTATACACATCTAGATGTGTATAAGAGACAGATTTATACTTCCGTAAAAGTTATTTAGCCGAATCGCAATTATTATTTTTTTATGTCCATAGTTCAAATTTTAACTGCATTATGTAACTGGAGAAATCTTATTATTAAGGCTACGGTCAATTTGATGCTACAAATGCTTCGAAGCATTTTCTGATTGGTCAATTAGTAAAATTCTTTCTTCTGATTTGTCAAGCAAATGCTTCGAAGCATTTGTAGCGTCAAGTTGACCGTAGCCTAAAGCCCGTTCTACATTAGTCGCAAGTCGATCGCAAGCCTGTTACGACAGCCAATGAGAAGCGTCAATAGAACCATTGACGCTTCTGATTGGCTGTCGCAACAGGCTTGCGATCGACTTGCGACTAATGTAGAACGGGCTTAAAAGCAACATTGTATTTATGATGTAAAAAGAAAGGTGTAACATTGCGCATAATGGCGGTCGAGTACTGAATTTTTGGCCCAAATCTGATTGGTCCATTGTCATGGTCAAAATCTGATTGGTCTTCTACTACGGTTTGGCCAAAATCTGATTGGCCTCTACTGCGCATCCACGGGAATGATTCACCTTTCTTTTTACATCATGATTGTATTTATATATTAATATTGTTTGTGATTACATATATATTTTATAATTATATAATTTTTAGGCTAAAACAATATTTGACAAGTTTGTTACAAGTTGTAACGTACATTAGCCACAAGGAATTTTTTATATTTCTAGTGTATATTATTAGAAACTGTTACATAAAACGAACACACATTGGGTGGATTCCGTAAAGCGCATATGCGCGCATTTTTCTATAGTAAACGTTACGTATGCTATAGAAATATGTGCGCATATGCGCTTTACGGAATCCACCCATTATATTTCATTCTTTTGCTACGTTTTTTTTATTTGTGTTTATTACATACGTTTAAGTTAATGGCAAGGTTATTGTAGTTTAAATATGAGTGGAAATGGCCACAAATTGCCGGACCAATAAAAAACGGGCGTTCTTATGGCCAGACTCTTATTATAGGGTCTCTAGCTTGTACTAGAGACCCTCTAATCAGAGACTGGCGTGCTATTTCATTTGTCGTACGACAAAATTTTTAAATACGTTGATTGGCTGCTGGATAGAGAAATTCTCGAGTCTATCTCGTAGCCAATCAACACGCTTAAAAATTTTGTCGTACGACAAATGAAATATTAGCCTAAGGGCCAAAGCACATAACAGTCGCAGTGGTAGACGTAGGTAACGCACAAGCTTTGGCGTATTCTATTTCTATGGCCGGTATTCATAGTTGATTCTTATTTTAAGACTGTCTTAAGTAACATCTTAAGACACTAATACGGCTCTGTGATTGGTTTAAGACATCTTAAGATTGTACTTAAGACGATCTTAAATATAAGATCCGACTATGAATGCCGCCCTATGAGAAACATGCTGGATTCACACTGCATCCGACGTCCGACGTACGACGTCCGATATCCAATAGGAGAGTTTGTTTTCTAGAG
>NJRQ01000027.1:985692-1019696 GCA_003063805.1 Aphaenogaster ashmeadi | reverse complement strand
TATTTTTAATACGTTGTAAACTTGTATAAACCTTAGCGTTCCCGTTATGCCCCGGGTTTCCCTAATATTTTTTAACGTCCGAAGAATAATACTCCGAAAAAGTTTCTTAAGAAATTAACTAGAAATACATAAAGAATTCGCGCGATTATCAGCATTTACATTTACTTATATAAACTGAGGTACATGGTAACCTTGAAGAGAATGTGGATTGTGGAAAGATCGAATTTAAACTTATACGATTTTATTGGGAACTAAGATAACGTATATACATAAAATAAATAATACGCGAAATTAATGTACAATCTATCATCTTTAAAGCGCTAATTAAATGAGGCGAAAGTCGGGACGAAAAGACGAAGAAACATTGTAACATGAAACCGTATTGATACCTTTTTATGACCGTAATTTTTCTTCGCCACTTCTGAATCTGGATAATCCGTACAATATGTTGGAATTAGAGCACAATCATATTCTATAATTTAGAAACGGGAAGATAGATGTGTCCCGTATATACATATATCACATACCTCTACTTTCAGGATACAGAATGACATTACTTGTCTTAACTTCTCTGCCGTATTACATTCTCATGATGCAGCCTGAAATAGTGAATTGGAAAATGACTCGTGGGGCTGCAGTAATTGTCATGATTCTTATTAAACTCCTAGTTCCGATAATGACCGAACTCTACCAGTCGTCGAATCATAGACCGTAGTGCCGTTCGTTACTGCAGCAAAAGTCGCGTCAATCCTTGGAAGATGGGGGTGATTCCCTACTGTTGTCGCTGGGGAAGCTAGACAAGCCAAGACCGCCGATTTCGTGGCTGGACGAGCCCGTCGGGGAATTGCTGCTGCTCCTGGCACCGCTTAGAGGCGTCACATTCGTGCTATCCGCCGGTATTAGACCCTCCTTCATACGCTTCTTCTGCTTCATCCGCCTGTTTTGAAACCAGATCTTCACCTGCGTCTCGTTAAGTTGCAGCGCGGAAGCGATCTCGATGCGCCTCGCTCGCGTCAGGTACTTGTTGAAGTGAAACTCCTTCTCCAGTTCGGTGAGCTGTTTATTCGTAAAGTTCGTGCGGCCTGTATTGTTGAAGCTACCAGCGATACCGGCCAACGAACCGGCGATGCAACTCACTGTTCCGCTGGCGGTGCTTCCGTATACGGACGTGCTTGATCCTGCGGTTGCGCCGCCACCAAATTCGATCACGTTAGGATTTGTTTTCGTCGCTGAAACAAATTCGTTGTTTTTGCTATAATAAATAAGGCATTTACATAAACTATTTGTATACAGACATTATTAAATTAGTTGGCTAGTTTTGCTGATATGTTCCTTGATCAATCTATAATCCTTAGCAGGAATTAAACGATTGAAAATCAAATATTTTTTATAAAACAAGTTTCAATAGAGTTAATAGATAATGTTCTTGTTTATATTTAATTTTAATTGTATTCTATTGCAGTAATCTAGATTTGCCAAAATATCTGTGAAAAGAGATTTTCGTCGGCCAAATATCCACTAAGAAAGAACTTACTTGAAATACAAATGCAAATTTTAAGTAACTAACATGTAACAGATGCAGAAGTTTCGATAAGATGATTTATGAGTGTCAAATACGACAATAAACGCAATGTTGAACGAAAACAATCATTCTATTTCTAATTTGGATGTAGCGTTCTAAGTATAATAGAAAACGCAACAGAGACGGGCGCAATATGTGTCGAATCAAGATCAAGTCAAATCCTTTAAGTGACAGTCGTTTGCTGGCCATAACAGCTGGTCACTATCCGGGGAGCAGTTTTAGGGAGATGACCTGTGCAAAGCTGAAAGATCGGTAGGGTTGAGCCCTAAATCTGGATCAAATTGCATCAGCTGTAGAACAAACATCCGCTACGTCGTTACGTGAAATTTTTGATTTTTCTGCTCTACTGATGTTTCAGATACGATTACTAATATTCAATCGGTATCTTATAATATAGACGAATTTTTAGTTCGAAAGATAATGCAATTAAAATATTGAGGGGCAAAAGTGACGCGCTTCGACAGAAGGATGAGGATACATTATGAAAATTAGATTGTTATTTAGACTACGGTATGTAGCAGTCAATTTACTTAATGGCAGGGGGTGGACAAAACTGTCAAGCCACCGCCTTAAAGTCACGTCTTCCCTATTATGTACATTTTCCTTCGATGTCTCCAGCTTGGCCCTTCAATATTTTTATAATACATTTTTGTTTGATCTACTATCTAGAAAGTTACTATATTCTGACGTTCCTTATGTATCTGCGAAAATCACTTTATATAAGCATCGTACATACAAGATATTTATATTCATAAAATGACTTTTGCGAATTTTGTAATATAACCGAAAAGATCAGTCACTTATACCAAGGTCCCGAATTTAGCTTACGGCCATTAAGCTTACGCTTTTCCAAGCCGAATAATAAACTTGGACAAGTTCTATTAGGCGTGCCAGTGCCAGATACAATGAAATGTTTCTCGTTTCCGCGACTCATTCATCAATTTAGCACTTTAACGGAGGACCGACTACGGTGCGGTTGATTTTCTATACGAATCTTCCTTGGCAACAACGAAGGCGTTGTATCCATACAACGTAGAAGAAAAATCCTTAAATTTTGGTAAATTATAATAGATCAGTCACGTATATCAATAGTAACGTAAATTATAATAATATAATCAATGCATGTAGGAAAGTAGATATAAATGAACGAGATGTATATCTTTAATAAATAAATTCGGCAAATAAAAAAAAATTATGGATTTGTATTTTTAAAATAATTACGATATGCAAATGGAGATTGTGTGTATGTGCGAATCTCTGTTACCACAAAGAATTATCGACAAGTTACGCTCGTGCATGTTACGCAGAAATTATATCACGAGCACGCATCGAATATATTCTTACGCCAGCGGCCTCTTTTACCCTAAGTTCAACGCTATATTGCATGTAGAAATTAATAGTCGCAATCTTTAATGCTGGGAAGCGTTTGTTTCGTGAATAAATGTGATATCGGTAAAATAGAGAAGAGAAAAGGGTTGATATGAAAGGAGTGCTTAATAACGTCGAATCAAGGCACATTGACATCTTTAATTATCTTCTATGAGACATGTGGATGCACTCTCAGAGTCACCTTTTATGACTTGTGATTATATTGCTACTGCCGAATCTTCTGCGAGGAGCTCAATCACACAGTTACGGTATGAACCATTGGATAGATTTTTCAAATAAAAAGATTATTACGTAAAAAATTATTTAATATCAGACGCAATCTAAAGACTACAGCAACGTAGCGAAATTTTATGATTATAACTGAGAATGTCCTTTCGATAAGCCGTAAAAAATATCGTTGTCTTTTAAACTGCGGATGACTGAATTATCACGAGACACAATGCACGTATTTATTTAGGAACTTGGGTGACTGGCGTTGATGCGGATAATCCAGACACTATGTACAAATCAAATACAGCTGGATCCTGAATATATCGGAACATCAGTGCGTCAGTAAAAAAGTCGCTATGAGTTACGGCTAAAAAAATAACTTTCTAGGTAATTATTTCCATTTCACAATTTTCGTTTCAGATATGCGTCTTATCCTGAATCCAGAAAATTCTGTGAATTGGGAAAAGCACCAGTGCGCCCGTATCTCTATCCTGTAATATAATACACAAGCATCTTGTATTCTCCTGTGTTTACCATCACCTTTCCTTACGTCATACCGTCCCCACGGCTTTTAGCCTTTGAATAATATTTGAATTGCGTAATGTTCCTTGAAGGGGGAGACTACGACGCATAAGAGCACGTATAAGTGCAGATGATCCCGTACGATCAAAGGATCAACTTCCCATAAGTAGCTGTCACTCTTTTAAAAATGTGACTCCAAAAACTCACATGTATGATATCCTTGTGTACAATATGTTCACGTAAAAATTATGGGAAATTATATTCTAATCCATGATTATGTGTCGAGAATTTAAGAAACGCAAATAAAATTTTCCGAGCCACCTGTCCCGTCCAGAAAATTTCTCAGAGATAATATATCTAGCCGCAAGTTTATCGCAAGAACTGACAAAACGATTTCGTCGGCACAGTTCCTTCCATTCGCAACCCCCTGTCAGTCATTGTCATGCCCCGACGGCCGCGTTGATTTCAGCATTATGATAGGTAATATCCTGAGTCACAGTCGCGTACGAAAAGGCAATGTTGTGTACCATAACGACGTATGTGTGGAAGGGCTGCGTGCAGCACGTTCGACATTCACACTCCGGGTTCCCCTGCGTTTACGTTCGTGTGGGGGTGTGCGTTCATGAGTATGCCCGAAGCATTTCCCGGTGAAATTAGGCTCAGCACGACACCTCGTGGGGGTCGTTGATAAGTTTCGCGCGCTTTCTTCGCAATAATCCACCCCGAATTGTAACATAGGTACCGTTGTTTTGGGGGGCGAAGAGTCTCTTCGCAAAATTCTTCATTTTAGTCGCAATTTCGGTTCGGTAAGTTTCCAAATCTCGTCATTCGCTCTATTTATCTCTGTAAATTAATCGCAAAGTTTGATCACTTTATCTTTTATAAATTGAAACCCCGCTAAAGTCAGAAGCTACTATTAATCTCGATCCCTACGAAGTAATATGCGCATTATTAAGCTCGAAAATCGTTAATAGCTCGATATGAAGAAGAGTGCTTATCGAGTTCGTAATAGCCACCCTGCTTGTGGCTAAAAGTAACGTGTAAATACCGTCTACGGCAATTGAGCCGCGTGAAGGAAGATTACAGCGGCCAGCCGTCGGCGGTGCGGCGCGGAAATGAAAATCACCGTGAGGCGAGACACGTGGACAGCGTCGGCGGCGGTTGTCGGAGTCCGGCCGAGCGGATCTGTCGGGCCGCGCTCGGACAGGAGTAAGCGGTGGCAGCCAGCGCTGCCGGCGCGTTGAGGGGCCGGCAGGGGCAGGAGGAGGGGGAGGGGGGGTCGACCAGAGGAGGGTCAGTTGCTGCCAGGGTTGTGTTGCGGGATCCGGGGTTGCCGGGTTCGGCGGGTGGCAGCCCGGGTGGAAACACGCGAACGATCCTCTGATCCCCTCGCGAGATATCGGGCCACTCACTCACGCGTCCGCCGGCGACCCTTGCGGAGCGGCGCGCAACATGCCCAGCCAGTTGTTCGACTCTACCCACAATCTCTGCCGTCTCTCTCTCTTTCTCTTTCTCTGCCTTGCTCGACTTTCCTTCCTTTTTCTCCTTCAATCGGACGTGCCCTCCTTCGCGTTTATCTCGCTTCCTTCCCCGTTTATCCAATGCGTCTCTCTATCTTCAGTCGAAGCTCTTCGTGCTCTTTTTCTGTTTCTACGTATCCTTGTCCCTCTGTCCGCCGTCTTTCCTTCACTTTCTCCTTCTATCGTACGTTTTATTCCCTTCGCTATCGTTCTCTCGGTCTCTCCCAAGTTCAGGGCTGGCGTGCACGCCTAGCGACGCCCCGTTTTGTGGTTTAAGTCCCACGGGATAACTTGATCAGAGATTTTCTGAAGATTTTACATTTAGCAAGTGCGCTTATTGCGTCTGCTAGGATAATCCGGACCTTGCTGGTCAGCGAATTACTGCGTTCGTGCGAGCGTAGTCACGAAGCATTTTTGTTTATCAATCGATAAGGCGGCAGTACCTTGTTTATGCACAAGTAATATGTTACAATAAAGCTCGTGAGGAAATCTCTCGTGACTATAAAAATTTCATATATATGAACAATATTTATGTTTTTTTTACAGAATTTGATACTATAATATTTATAAGAGTCCGATAAACTGTTATGTGAAGTAACGTATTGTTAACAAATATGTCTCCACCTTTAATTACAACGTTTTGCTTTAATTAAAATTTAATATGCTATACGTTGCAAGCTTTTCCTATTCATTTTTTATGTATTACATAATCACGGATATGTTCGATTACATCTAAGCGCACGAAGAGAACGTAAGGAAGCCGACGAGTTGATGGTGAGTTTTGGCCTCGCCGTAATGCCGCCCCTGCATATATTCGGTCAGGGCGTCGATAGCGACATGCATATTTTAAGTCAGCCTAAAAGGTGATAGTCTTCGAGGAAGCAGGGTAACATTGAACGTGGGAAGCAATCCATGAAGTGTGTTCCCGATAAATATTATTTATTTCGTATTTGTCATAAGCAAGGATAGATGTGAAGATATGCCTAGCTGGCTCTTCCTTATTTCTTTATTTTTTGCTGGCGAGAATATAAGTAAAATATTTTCTTAATTATACAATGTTAAATACTTTCTACGAACATAACAATAATTTATTATTAAAAATATAAATAAATTTCTTGTCACATTTAACATATAGATTAACGATTTCAATTTTAGTCAACGAGAATTAAGTTTTAACAATTCTTTATAGAAATTTAAACGAACTATACAATATTTAATGCTGTATGAATAAATCCATTGAATGATCCATTTTGAATCCAACGTTATTGTTGGAGTGATTTTCTTTAATCTATATGATACAAAATATGTTACAAAACAGATTGAAAATACACTTTATAGATAGGTAGCTATATCGATTTTACGATCGACAGGAATATTATGCTGTGCTTGCTAACAATAAGATTGAATGATAGTATAAGAATTATTATAATTGTGGTCACAATGTCAACTTTTACTTGTTTTTTACTATACAGCATAAATCATAATGTATATCAGCATCATATCATGCCGTTAAATAAAAGAAGCTGAAATTATAAAATCTAAAATGGCTTTTATTTTTTATTGATAATATATGATATAAAAGTTCATATTGCAATATTAAACATTACAAATATTACGATATTCGTATTTTTCTGTATCGTTGAGGCATTACAACACACGGACAAGTTGAGATCTCCAAAAGTATACGAAATTCTCTATTTCTTACCATGACAAAGATATGGAATTATTACTGCTATGTTACGAGGGGACGTTCGTTTGTCTCGTTTTTCTCCGCGCGGTATTGCCAATCCCGCTATTGAGTATAGAGAGAAGAAATCGAGTTTAGTATGATAGATTGGGCGGGTTGACAGCATCACGACGGTCTTTCCGTCTCCTGTCTCGCTCCAATCTTGACTAAGGGTGGTCCGCACCGGGCGCGTCCCCATAGAGACCCTCTATTCTGGACCCTCTGAAGCATGTTATGGAAGCAGGGAGGGAAAAAGGAGCGCTATTGTAAGTCCTCGGCCAACCAAAAAAGTTAACCAACCAAAATCTAGCGAAATCGCCCCACTGCTCTGCTCCGCCCATCTCGTTATTTCTTTCGAATTTTCTCGTTGTAACGTATTCGTTGCGTGCTATGTCTTCTTACCAGCTCTAAATATAATTGCGTTCAGTTAATTGTATTACATTTAAAAATAAAGTTTTCATTCTTCCTTAGTGATAATGCAGTTATTATATGTATATGATTTGTGAAAATATCAATTCTATTATTTATCTTCTAAGTATCTTCATAACATAATATTTTTGGACTTCATACTTATATATTTGATAATATTTTGTTATTTTGTATCGATATTGTATTATTTATCATATATAGCCGTAACTATCACGAAAAAGTTTACAGAATATTTAAAAAAAATTCGATTACATATAATATAACTACTACAAATATTTGTGACAAAATTGTGGTAAAAGACTTGTCGAAGAAAATTGAATTGTACATAGTGTATTAAAAACATCAAGATGTAATAGCAGGAGTAAAAACGAGAGGGGTTAAACGAGGGTGACAAAGTTTCATTTCGGTTTGCATGCTTTGCTGCAATAAACGTCAGTCCCTTTAGTGCCTGCGATGGCGTTATTAATTCGATTATAATGAGCTATTAAGTGAAACGCTGGTAATTCCGACAAGCTCCATCCAACGACTAAGCTCACACTCACTCTCTGAGTGAGGAGATTGCGGGGAGCACCATAGCCGTTAAGCAAATTAGTGTGAAGTTAGGGGAACTGTTCCGGCTTTTTAGGCATTATTTTCAATGAGCCACGCTACGTCACTTTCATGGTCATCAATTCGACATTAACATAATACGTAGACATTTTTATGGTACGAGAGTTCGTTTTGCTAAGATATATTACTTATAAAAATCATGATACGCACATACACATATACACATATGCCCTATATATTATAGTATATTTTACAATTTTTAAATTAAGATGTCATACTTCTCGTGTGTGTGTGTGTGTGTGTGTGTGTGTGTGGCATATTTATTGATCAATTTTGAATCAGTTTATTCGTAATGAAATTATTTTTTTTTTTAATTATAAGCAATTAAAACTAAAGAACTCTTTCGTGAATTAATTTATAGTTTACATTAATTTAATTTAATTATATTATGGAGTTATTAGATATTTATATATATTCATATTTCCTATACAAATCTTATATTCTATTTAAATAATAAACAATTAGTTAAAAATATTAATTATATTATAACGCATTAGAATATGCAATAATGTTTAAAATAGATGATAAGAATACTCGTATCAATAAACCAGGAAATATAAACAAGTGTATTTTCTTCATCAATGCATTAAAGTTTTATTCAAATACAAATATACTTATTTAATAAATTAATTATCTTTAATTATCTTATCATCATTAGGAATTAATCTGATAAATTCGAGTATGAGACGATTTTATTTAATCACAAATCTTATCATAATCTGTTAACGTTCTGTTATTATTGTACAATATAAATCCGATACGTCATTTTACAATATATTTACAACGAATCTTCTTATCGCATACGATACATAAGTAACATCTTTGTTAGAAAAGTTTTTAGCAGTTGGTTATTAATAATTTTAAAACCTTAAATTTGCAATAAATTTTACTTAAATATCCTTATACAAAAATTTATCTTTTGTTTTTAGTATATTAAATAATAATTTTAAACAAATATTTGATACAGAAAGAGAAGACATAGTAAAATATAGTAAATAAAAGCATACTATTTTGTAGGCCAATTGTAATTAAAATAAATATCCAATTATCTAAGTAAAAGTGTAGCTAGTTTTTAAAATATACAATTTATATATAATAATGAACACAATTTATATATAATAATAAACATTTTAGAACTATGAATAAATTTGTTGATATTTAGTTGATTTATGATAGTAGTGGAAAAATATTTTTTAATATCAGTGTCAATATTTTCTATTATTTGTTTTAGGTGTGCAATCTTATCTATTGAGTTTACAACAGTCTCATAGGCGTAAACGAAGGTCAATTGTAAGGTAAAGTATCACGCGTGCTGATAAGTTTTCGTTACAAATATCTTGGAAGACATTACTTATCTCGGAATTCATGTACAGTTCAGCTTTATAAATGATAATACGAGTCTGTTATTATAAACTCATTTTCTATCATTTATTATGATTGTATTTACGATAAAAATGTAATTATATTTTACGTATTAGTAACAAATTTAAATAAAAATTTCAAAAACGGCCGAAACAATATTTTATCTAATAAACCTAATTCATCTTGAGTTTAAAAAATGTAATTTAATTTCCTAGAGTTAAAGACTATATTTATCTCCTGATGAACATTATCTCTTAAAGATAAGATAAAGGAAAATCAATCAAAAATACGGTAGCAAATTGCAGACTAATGACATTAAGGTCTCATAAGGCTGGGTATTATTGGGTGGTGCGCGTATGATTAATGATTATGGCAAACCGAGATTACGTGTCGCACTTTATTAATTCTCATACATACAGATTGTTTGAAAGTCACTGACTTGGCGATTATGGAATAGCACGTCACATTCTGTCTCTGACAAACTGTCCGCCTTGTTTGTCAATCTTAATTGAAGACCATCTACGTAAAAATTGTTGATCTTCTATCAAATGTTACTTTATGAAGTTATACTTCGATGTATTGAATTTATGTAAAGTGCCTTCAACTAGGCGTGATTGGATCAAATTGTGCTTCCAGGAACTGAAATTGCTTCATTAGTAATCAACGAATAAACGTTTTCTATGAACTTTTATAAGAGCTTTTTGAGACTACAAAATAAATTATTTAATTTAATTAAAATAGATTATTTAACTTTAAACACTTTGTAAAAATGTAATATCAGATGTAAAATGCATTATGAAACGTTTATGATGATAGACAAAAAACGTAATGAAGATTTACATGAATGATAATGTAAATTGCAATAACATATTTTTTTGTGAAAGTCGCAAAAAAACATTTATATGAGCAATATCAATTAGAATGAAAGCGTACTTATAGTTTTGAATATTCATGATTTGTCGTAGAGATAGTTGAATTAAATTGAATTCTCACGGCGATATAATTTTAAAAACGGTGGCGTACTATGCTCCCCGGCAATGATAGCTTCTCAAATAATGGGGCCACGAAAGATAAGACAGCCATGATTCTGCATCTTTGTACTCCAAACTAATCAAGCGATGAACGAGGTTTAACGAATGGCTACCGGATCGCGCCCATAGAATACCTAATTTCACGCTAGTTTGCTCGCTACGCATAGGCGTCGACTCGACCGGAAATTTAAACTAATTGTAAGTGTGGATAGTGGCCACTTACCGACTGGCTTGGGAACGTTTCTCTTGACCTGCATCCATTTGTACGTGGGCACTTGCGCCTGTTGCTGTTGCTGCTGTTGCTGCGAATGATGCGCGTGTGAATGCTGCTGCTGATGATGATGCCCGTGCTGATGGGGATGTTGAAGGTGAGTGGACTGCTGCAAAATGTGATAGGTAGTTGTGTCCGAGTTCTCTTCTTTATAATGTCCCGGCGGGTGCGTGGAAAACTCGCTCTGCTGAATCTGCGTTTGATAATGCAAAGATTCCTCCGAGGAGGGCAATTGATGAAGATAATTCGAGGTCCCACCGACTGCTATTGGATAATCGGGTTCGTGGTGGTGATGATGATGATGATGGTGATGACTAGAGGATTGATGATGAAGTTGCTGATCGTGCTCCGTTCTTGGATGACTAGTTGGAGGTACCGTGGTTTGATGGAGGCTACTACTACCGGGTGCATGATGATGATGGTGATGATGATGGTCCTCTCGGTAAGCAGGCTGTTGAACGTGGTAACTTTGATGCGGATCCACTGAGGCTACTGTGTGTTGCTGTTGATTCGGATACGATGAAGATGATGCGTAATCCAGATTGGTGTAGCTCAGACCATTCTCTGAGGAGATTATCGCCGTGGTGGAGCCATTCTCGTGAAGAACGGCACCCGTCGGAGAGTAGAAGCCTTGAGGCGGCGTACTGGACGATGTGCCCGAATCGGCGGTTAGGAAACTCTCGGAAGACGATGAAGAATATGGCGCCACTGCAGTCTGAGGGTAGTAATGAGTTGGAGCTACCTCCGGGGAAGGAGGCACAGACACGTGACTGCCGACGGATGAAGGCTGGTGATGGTGATGATGGTGATGATTTCCTTGACCCGAGAACACATAGTTAGGATATGAGTCAGGTTTGCCATAGGTCCCGTACATGCCCATGTCCATCATCATCATCCTCGTAACGGAGAGACGAATCAATTGACCACCCACTGTTTCGGCAACTCCGATGCGTACTGTCCAAATGAAGTGGAAACAAGAGAGATTTACATCATGGCTAAAGTGTACACTGTTCTCTTAATTGATCATTTCACATTCTTATACAAATTTATAATTCTTTAGTTTTATATAAATTCCACAAAAGAGAATAAACATTTAAATTTGTCCTGTTAAATAAATCCGCGATAAGCACACAATCAAACAGTACTTGGCAAGATATTGAAAAGTCTGAAACAAAACAATAAATGTCCACAGGTTGCACAAAATATAAATCACAGAAACAATCAAGTATTAAATCTTTGAGTTGTCACAGATGCGCACTAAAATCACGCAGAAGGTATGCAGTAGCTTTGTAAAATTTTACGGCAAATATCCAAGATCTAAATTTGAATTTGATGTGCTGTAAAAGTGAATAGTTAAAAGTCTTTCAAGAACAGCTAACGATGCCAATCCGCGGGCACTACGAAACGTTAACCGTCGTCCACAAAAATAATCCGTGCGGACACTCGTACAGTCGATCCGTCCAACATGGGCCGTTGGAGTGGACTGGTGAGGTGGACTAGCGTAGCGGAAAGCTGCACACAGGTGAGACTGACCCGCAGTGGTCTGGCGTGTTTAAGCTTTCCTTCTCTTTCTTGCTTGGGCGTATCACCCAGCCGTAGAGTGGAGGTATTGCGCTGCGTGAGGTTAGTTCCAGGGGGAGTCTCCATTATCGGTGGGCGGTACTTAGATGTAGTCACGTGATGGCGATTGGGCGGTGCCAGCCAATCGTGGGCGAGTCTGCGCGCCCCGAGTCCACTGCCTCATGATGGATCACCAGTGTGAATTTTATTTTTCGTTCCTTCTTTTTATCTGGCACGCTGCAGTTGACACTTATCGTCGCGGGTAGGAGTCGGGTATTATATCTCGGTACCCACCTTCTATACTATCCGGAGGCAAGCAACCTCCGCCCTTCTATCCCCTGGATAGGTTGTTTTGTGCCTTCTGCCTTTTTTTCCTTCCACGCTCTTGACGGGTCTTTCTATGTACTTGCGTGTCTCGCTCGCCTCGAGGTACCAAGGTACCAACATCCTACGTTTTTATTATAACCTGACGGTTGATAGTTTAATTATAGTTAATCTACTGTATACATAATCTATTCGGTTTTATTAGATATGTTAAAATGTTGAGAAATCAAATTATTAGTTTGTGATTAAATTTACCGTCATCTTATTATTTTCCAAAAATATATTTTTAATGAAAGAAGCACAAAATTTATATCATAAATGTGAAGTAAATAAAGTACATCTGCAGATAGTTTTCGTGTAAGACGTTGTAATGTCTAAAAAAAGTGGCGATGGATAATTTAATTTGGTAGCTGTGTCACGCTAATAAATAAGAAAGATATTTCGGTCACAGGCGCGCGACGCACGAAACAATTTGTGACTCTTCAGACTGCTAGGATATTCATCATCTTCACGTCGTCGAAACCCTGACATGACAATACACTACTTCTAAAGGTATAACGAAGGACTAGGTCACATTCGACGCCACATCTCTGAAAAAAATGTTAAAAACTTATTCAAAACTTATTTCAAAATTTATAAAGAATTTTTGTTTCTCTACTTGAAACATTCTTAATGAGTTAAATTATCTATTATATATAAAATCAAAAAATATCTTTAAAATAATTAAAAAAAGCAAATGAACATAATCTAGTAGTCTTGTAATTGTACATAATCTTACATAAGTGTAAGAAATATTTCTACGAACAATAATTTTTCTTTAAGCTTAACGTATAAAGAGTTCATTTTCTACCGTATTATTTATATCCTAATAACAATTTTTAAATAAATTTAAAACCATTTTTTTTCTTAATAAGAGTATCACAGCATTAGACTATTAAATTGAAAAAAGGATATAAGAGATTTTTTGCGAATTAAACTTGAGAAGAACAAAATACATATAAGAGATAACAAGATATAGTTTCTAATTACTTTTAAAGTAAATTTCAACAAAGTCTGAATTTAAAAGATAATATTTAAAATATACAAAACATTTTCTTAACATACAATTTTAGCATTACTTTTTTAAATAACATTACACTCTTGTATTTAACTTCTTCCTCTACTTTTGTTATCAATTATAAAAAAAATATGATTTGTGTGTGTATATGTATTGTGTGACCGATTATTACGTCTAATACAATAAAATTTAATATTATCAAGAAATTATTGCTGTTGCTGATAATCACGATATGTTAACTGTCGAAAAAGCATTGTCCCGATTATTATTTAACAGACGAATCGTGAACATTTTTGGCAACAAGGGGATCTGAGAAAAGTGACAAGAGCTCGCTCGTCCGAAGGACGTGCGACGGCCCATGGGATATCTCCTACCCTATACGAGAGCGCAGTGACAGGATGACACATTCCACCGTGAGAGTTTTAGAAGCATGGTCCCGTATCAGCAGTTCAGTCAGAAGAGCTTATATCGAGGGCGCCACCTGCGGCCACCCGCGACATCCGTCCTGTTCCGTACATCAGACCGGGGAATCTTCATCTTGATCGAACCGCAGTGACGTTTGATAGTTCTGATTCCTGCTGTCGGCTAATCTTTTTCACCCGAACGCGCAGTTACATACCTTATCTTTATCGCAATGTGTGTAATTCGGACTTTTCGTACTTTTAAATTCGGATGTACCATCTCCCTTTTGCACAATCAAGATTACATTATCGATATTGAGAGAGATAAATACAGGACTTCCTAGTATCGTTAATATTAAATTAACGTTAAATTAAATTAACATCCTATATGCTTACGACATAGTTTCGAGGAAATTGCATATTGCAATCTTTATATAATTAGTTTATATATTAATAATTCATTTTAATAATAAAATTTTAAATTAAAATTTGAAGAAACTGAGATGTACCTGAATTAATAAATAAAAGACTTTTCTCATTTAATATTTTTTAGTTATATAATTTTGCCGTGTCCAGATTTTTAGATAATAAACCTATCAAAACATTTATGTCGCGCAACCTAATTTAGCATAAGATTAATAATAATTATTGTTTTGTCCATTGAGGCTTCTATTGTTAGTGAGAAACAGTAGAATCAAGATATTGATGTAAAGGTAACCACTGCACGATTTTTCATCGACAAAGCGTATAATTTTTCGGGTAAATATTTGGAAGGCGTTTGTCAGAATTTGCGGGGATTAAACTAGTAAATTCGAGTTTAGCCTGATCTAATGTTGGATAAATATCAGCACCTTTCTTTTCGGACGACGCGCAAACTTTACTTGGGGTTCTAATCCCATTAAACAATTATAGTCTACTCAATCGGTCCAGTACCCGTCTTCCCGTGCGGCGCCACGCTGAGATTTGACGTGGGATGAGGCACCTGCATTGTCATGCTGAGCTATAGTCGTTCTGTTGCAGTCCTGACTTTTATCTGCAAGCCACAATAATCCATCGCCTTCTAAAGTGCTTCTTTTTTGTGTTAAAACTCCTCCACTTCTGTGACAGTGTTGTGTTTACTTATAATATAAATTAATTACTTTATTTACAATTCATGCAGTATTATCGGAAATTAATATGTTTTATTCAAGATTATCGAGCAACAAAACAATTAAAGTACCAAAATAACTTTAAGTCATAAAGCGAGAAATATTAAATATTTCACCTGAAAACGTTTCGTGGTGAGAAAGATTAGGAAGAGCTAATTCAGAAGCTTTTCTTCAATGTTTAACAGAGGTGCTAAGAAAAACTTAAAAATATACCTGCTTCTGTCTGTTTATAGAAAAATATTTACTTTTTGAGAAACGTAGTAAACTTTGACTTCTGTCAACTGCTTGAAATGATATTTGAAGAGCGCCTAACGTTAATTGTTCAACACACCCAGACGTCACGTCTTAAATAGCGTTTTCGGATATTGGGCGTTGTGTCCATCAAAGAACCAGTCACAACAATTCAGCGGGTGTCTACTGACGAACAGACAGCTGTCTATTGAGAGAATCGCGTGGGATTTCTAGGATTCCATCTTTATAAAATGATGCACCACATTCCATTGAAACGGTGTCAGTTCCTGTGAGGAAAACGGGAGTTTTGAAACCGCGTGAAATAAAGAAGAAAGGAGATACGAGTTAAAGAAGGAACTAATATTTCGAATGACTTTCTTTGAGGGAAAGAATAACTTTAGATTTCTCTTTTTATTCATTCCATTTAACATTGACTGCCATATTTACAAAAAGATTCTTGAATGTGAAATTTGAAAAGAAAGCTACAATTTTATAAATGATCATATTTTATAAGATTACACTGCAAATCCAAGCGTGTTATTTTTACACGCATAAACATCTAAAAATGACACATTTGACTGAAGCTCTTTCTATATGTTTCTTGCCATTTTAGATTACGTCATTTAACACGTTTAATCGTATTAAATTAAAAATTAATATGTTCAATCGTGTTAAATGACATGATTTAAAACGGCAAGAAATGTGTAAGAAGAGCTTCAGCTAAATAACACGCTTGGATTTGCAGTGTAGTTGTGATCAAGTTCTTAGTTGCTATATACATAATTATGAGATATCGGAAAGCTGTCTTTCTTTAAGTTTTCTCTCTTTCTTCTAATAGAATATTTGTGATTTGGCATCGCGAGACTAATTGTAAATGTCTACATCTGTTACACAAGTTTCAAAAAACGTTCGAACGTTTAAAGAAACAATTCGGATTCAGAATTGGATCGAGCATGGTACGTGCAACTTTCCTCCGGAATCTACTATCCAATCGATCTTCCGGTCAGAATTTTCCATAATTCTGCTCATTTTCGAAATGGCGCCTGGCTTTTTGTATGCCGCTCGCACGAAATCGTACCAGGGACATGGGAAACCCTGCACAATGGAGTCATCAATCATTCCGTATGAGAGTTACTCGATTGCTGCTCTAACTATGCGCAGCCTTGTCGAGTTGGGCATAAATGTGAATGTAATCAAATACATTTACAGATAATATTAAAAATATTATTGGCGATTGCATGTTTTTTCTCATTTTGGTCATTTCAGTATTTTTTAATCTTTTAATCTATTTTTAAATATTTTGTACAGATTGAAAGAGATAATTATATTCTCACAGTTACATAATCAATAATCTTAAAAGATAATGAATGGAATTCACCACAAAATTTCAAATAATTAATAATTATATATATTACAATATTTTTGGGGGATCTTATAGATGCCTATTAGCATCAAAATTATTAAATTGCTCGTCAATTTAACGTGTGAATTAATTCCGGGTTCATGTAAAGATTGTGTTTCAAGACCGACGAATATGCGGCGCGCAGTTCGCATAAACAGGGAATTCACAAAAATTATTATTACGCACCAAGATCCGCGGTGACCGACATTTGGCCTATTCTCATTTATATTTGACAATTTCGTCGGTCCTAATCTTATTATTATTTACAATATTTTTGTTTAAAATGTTCTAACGCCATGTTCATGTGGAGTATCTAAAAAAGAAAAATATTTTATGTGCGCCATTGAAAATTTAAAATGTATCACACTTGTATCATTTTCAGAACACATGAATATGGAAAGTTTCACGACAATGATAGGAAAACGTCGGCAGTTATGTTGGGGAGCTATTCAGCAGGCACGCAGAATGACTTTGCATTGCTCGATATGCCATTTCATTCAACCTGACTCACAGTTAGTCTGTTCTACGTGTTGATCGTATCGTGGTAAATATTGAATAAATGTAATTAGGCGCTGGTGTTAGAAGGGCGCGTGCACACGATAGTATTATTCATTCGAGTGATCCCGATGAGTATGTAACTTCTGTGTCCACGCGGTAGTGTTGAGCGCAAGATATAAGCTTATTATCAAAGCTGGTATTAGCTTTTTTACTTCTTGTTTAACTCAACGGTTGATATATCGCGGAAGTTGTAAATACAGAATAAAATGATTATATATTTATATACGTAGTTACATGCATGTAATATTATAATAATCTATTACTGCTTTATATTTATTACAAATATCTAATTTGCGAATAATGTTAAAAATGCAAATAATTAGCGAATTAATCAATTTACATTAATAATGATATTATTATGACAGTTTAAGATATCTGCAAAACATTACTGTATGCTCATTGTATATTTCATGTGAATTTGCTTTCATATTTAATGACACGAAATCGATGAACGTGTGTCGTGCAGGGTTGATGTTTGAGGGATTATGTTCCGTGCCCTTCTACAGCGAGAAGGTACGGCTTGGATCTGCCCTATGACGCACGAATATCATAGCCGCATGAAGGAGAACGTGCATTCGCGGTAATAAAGTTAGCACGGTAATTATGACAGGCTCGTTACCAGCACGTCGCTACGGGATATGAAGTGCTAATGAATGGACGCGTCGAACCAAGGGGTGGCTGGTACGATCGTGTATTTCTGTTTCGTTCGTAAACAAGCTTTAGATATGCATATACCTAACGTATTAACTTGATATATTCATGTAAAAATTTATCTAAGCAAAGAAATGAATTTTTTCGTTGTTTTCTTCATTGTGATATTTGCATTCTAATTCTTAGAATCAATTGTTTTGATTAATTAAAAAATCTTTTATAAAGTTATAAAGACAAACGCATATTATAATAAATATCATTACACTATGTTAAAATTAACTATAATATGATATAATAAAATTGTATTGTATAATTAGATTTGTAAAACAGTAATAATGTTTAATATTGCTGCTTTTTTTGTTGTTTCGTTATATGGACTATATATATATGGACTATACTCTTAAAAAAACTCTATTTTTTACATTTGTATTAATATTTTTTATGCAAAATCTTTTTATGTACTAATACATTTTATGTTAAATCTTTCTAGGCTAGGCCAAATATAATAGTGACAAATTTCAGCTACGTCACAATAACATCGAATGCATTAGTGACGAAAGACTTTTTAATTTTATTTAAATTGGTCCGTTACTTAAGCTTTCTTATATTCTCGCTGTTGATAGCACTGGGCGAGACTTGAATTATTTACCGAAGATAAGATTATCAGAATTTGTGAAATCTTCATGGATCTTTCCGCATTCTCTTTGTATGTTTGTACAGAATAAAAGATTATATCTTACTAGATTTTACAGTATAATTAAGGCAATTTTTTCTTTAAATAAATATTAAAGATTCTTTGAAATAAATTTTTCAGAACAGTGGTTGGTTTGTACAAGCAGCATATGAAATAGTAGCATATTGCAAATTACTACATGATGTAAACAAATTTATATTTTTGGAAGTAATGTTTTTTACTATATGAACGAAATCAACTCTTTGCATATTTTAATGCTATATGATATAAAATTACAACTTTTTAGAGATAACTTGTTTTTTATAAAACAATCTAATTTTTATAAAATGTTTGCTTTTATCCGTATTTGCTATAATTATAATCTGTTATCTACGAAAACAATTTTTCCAACGCGAAAGTTTTCTTCATTTATAGTTTCAGAAACATTACTAGATATAAATAAACGAAACAGCATTTACTTCATTTATATTCATATGAATCACAATAATTTAAATATCAAGTTCAATGCACAGGTCATCTAAAATAACAGAGTTCATAAAGAGTTGAAGGAAGAAGACACGATGTAGAGATGAGCACACGGAAAGAGGGGGTGGCAGGATAGGCTTGATTTCCGCGTCATTACGCAGGCACGGCGTTGGCCCCGAATTAATTGAATGCAGCGTGTGTTGACAGGTAGGTATATTGGCAGGCAGACACGGAGACTGCAGAAAGAGCGACGGAGACGACGAGTCTGACCGTTTCAGGACTTGTATCAGATGCGGTCGCGATATCGGGTTCTCGTCCACAGTTCCTTCGAGGCCGTGTACCTGTCATTTTCGGTGACCGTGTCATTCAGTCCCTTCGTCTCCTTCCTCGGATCTCTTTCTCCCTAACTAGCGATAGCTGTCAGCTGAGAACGGCCGATACAGAATTCGTTTTGGCTGCAACTGGACTAAGAGATAAGGACAGATACCTGCACTTAAGCCATTTAGACTTACTGCAGTAGATTGGCTGTTGTATCTAGACAGACATTTTATTTTTTTGTTGGGTAATTAACAATGACATATCAATAATGATTATAAGAAGTGTGGGAATATATAAATGTTGAGTAACGGAAAAATTCAAAGTCTATATATTCTAAGTAATTGTCTGTTAATCTTTATATAATATGCGCTACTTTCTGGTTTGAACGTAAAACGGTCAACCGATGCATTGTATGATATTTGATAAAGAAAATCGATTTGATTTTTGTCCTCAATGTCAGGGACAATACTGATTCGTTGTTTATAAGTAACGAGTGCATTGCTCGATAACGCTATAGGCGACAGATAACGTGTAGTCTCCGTAGATATGATTATCTGCAGTGATTAATATTTGTTTATTTTTCCTTATTAATACTTGTTTAATTTTAGCGTAATAACTTTACGATAGGCAAAAGCAGCAATCGAAGTGGTTAGTATTCTGTGAGAAAAGTGTTAAGAATGATAAAAGCAACGAATCGAGAAGATAGTTCTCAACCATCCCATGTTGTTCAGCAATTTGACTTCGGTCCCATTTCAAGATTCTTATCAGCACTGTTAATTAATCCTTCCCAGAGACGCACGGGAAAGGATGCGCATCTTTTCCCCGAAGATAGAGATCCGGATTTGAAGCTGTCAGTTTGTAATAATCGACAGACTTCTGACGTAATCGCGACACGCTTCGTTGCGGCGAAATCAAAGGATCTCAACGTTTCGCATAGCTCTTCTGCTCGATTCTGATTTCTCATCTGGGATGTTGCGGCTGCTAAGTTTTTACATTTTCGACTTTTTGTTCACTTACGCAAGCGGCAATATTTTTCGATAGCGAAATATCTCAGGACCGTTGAAAATTCTGATTATGCGCGGTCTCAACCCATATGCTATACTTTCGAACACGGTTGGCCGTATCCGGTGGTCCTTCGGGTCCCGATCGCGATGGCCCAGGTACACGGGAAATCCCAAGGGAGACGCGACGGAAGATACCTACACGATCCTACACTTTGTGAGACCTCTCGTCGTGTCCCGGTGGATTCGTATTCGTAGTCACGCGTTTAATCCCCTCAAAACATGTAACCGACTCGTCGTTCTTTGAGATTAAAGGCTGGTTTTTGAACTGTAGGTCTCTAAAATATCTAGAAATTTGTTTACAAGTACACACATAGGTAAGCAACCATCGGTTATATTTGTAACTTTCATAAATGAGCTCAATTTTTATTTCCACACATTTACACCCGTACTCCGATTCCATAATAATAGAAGAAATAATTGATAATTCGTACACGAACGTTTTTTGCATTGTCCGCGATAGTTGAAATAATTCATCCAAGAATTAATATGCAAACACATGCATAATTCCGATTAATTCCGATGGAAAGATATCTCCAAGCAAGTTCGCTCGAACGGATGTCCCGCGTTGTGTTGTATATATGCGTCGAGCTGGCGGAGGTGAATAGATTGTCAATGAGAATTTCGAGTCCGGCCTACGGAGATGTCTGGTCCTTTAGGCTTCAGAATCAGAACTGTATCCTTGGGGACAGATACGTCAACGTGGACAACGCGAATGCGTGCTCCGCTGCTCCGATGCTGCTCTGCTATAGCTATAAGTTGGGATCGTACTATGATTCTGTTGCAACAACACTAACACTCTCTGCCAATCTCTTTATCAAATGTTGGTTGTTTTATATTGTTTAGAAATGTTAGTTTATATTTTTAGTATAGTTCTTTTTGTAATTTGATAGATTTATATCTTATGCTTTATTCTAGAACAGTATTAGAACTGCTCACAGAAATTTATGTATGAGAAATATTTTATTGAAGAAAGTTGCGAAATATATTAAAAACAGAGCTTCCTCTATGAGGAAGCAATCAAGGAAGATACCTTTGTTTACTGTGGTTTTAAATTGGTGAATTTGTTTAATTAATAAATAGAAAGGTGTTTTATCTATACTGCAGCGTTTGCTTTGGGTATTTATTTGATATATATTAACCATACATTTAACACGATAACACTAGAATTATATCATATTATATAAATAATTGTGCCAAAATTACCTAACGACGCAATTATTTCTTTTTTCAGGATATTAATCTTCATGAATTTTTATTTCTATATCTGTGTTGCTTTTCTTTCCATAGTCGTGACCTTCTAATTCAGCATTTCTTCGTTTCTTCGCGCTCGCGTTTGTTTCTCTCAGACGGGAAAGTATCGAGAGTCGCATATTCCGCCGTTATGGGATGGGAAAGGAGGAAGAGTGGTGCTCGATCCATCAAAACTGCATGTCAGTAGCCATTAGCACGCTCCCACCGGCGCGCAGCACAGAATGCCCCGGCTATATCTAAAGCTTGCGAGTACGCTTCTATGCGTAGCGGTACTCGATGCGTACTTTATCCACTTGTTTGAGCTCTTGTCTCATTTTTCCGACGCTCCTCGTTCTTTTTTCGAAATTATTTCCTTAAGTTTTGTTCTCTCTCGGCGATGACAATTATTTCTTCATAGCAATAAATTTTGTAAAGCATTTAAAGATAAACTTATCTGGCTATTTTAAAAGCTAAAAGATATCAATATATAAATTACAAATGAAGTTCATATAGTATTCAGAGAATATCTTGAGGAAATATCCTTAATAAAGTTATCAACTTGATATTCATAATGCTCTTTTCATAAATTCTGAACATTAATATTAATATTAAGTTTGTTATCCTGTTAATTGAGTATAGTTTGTTACGCAATAAGTCATTTATGATCAGTGAAGCTTCTTATTATCCTGCTACGCTAAGAAACAACCGACGGAACAGAATAATTTCCGATGGATTTCTCGAGATCGGAGTCAGTTCCGCATTTCCAGCAGCGAGCAATAGCTGCAGCGATCGCACCGACGGTGGTAGCGGCAACAGCAACTGCAGCTTTAACGGGCGGCGACCATCCATCATGAAGGTGTCAGCCTCCCTCTTCGCCCAGAAACAACTAGCTATGACATTCTTCTCGTTGCCATTGCCTCTATTCGCTTTTGCCAGTTCGCGCATTCGCATGTCCGTTACTTTGGGCGAAATATTCGCCCTTTTTCATCGAACCCCATCTTAATTCTTCTAGAGAACAAGATATCCGTTAATCAATATAATACTCCATAACATTATTATTATTTTATTCATAAATATGACTTTTTCAAATTTGTAGTTAATCTTTTAATATAATGTTTTTAAAAAATGAATAAATTATAAAAATGAAATAAAAGTTTAAAATAATAGAAGACAGGAATGTTAAAAAAATTAATACCAAAAGATTTGATAACATTTATTAGGTACATAAGAAAAGCTCTTTGATATAAATTACAGTAATAGGCGAAAGGACAATTTTAAACATGTATTCAAAAAATATTTGAATTGAATTTAAATTTGAAGAAACTGTATGTTTGTATAGATTTCAAAGAGGGAATGATAGAGGTGATTAATTCATAACAGATAACAACGGACAAAAATAGTAGCCGAAAAACTCAGGCATTAATTTACTATCGCTAAACGGACATGTAATCATGAAACAGTGCGGCATGTCATTTCTAGCTGACACATTAGCCCAGTTTCCGGTAGTGCTAAGGGCAGTAACGTTTTAATTAAAACGACGTCGTCGTCGGTAAATACGGTAACACGCAGGAGAATCAATCATGCCGCTTATGCGTGTCCGCTGATCGTTACGTGATAAAACGCGTGTCCTGTATACGCTGTGGGTTGCCTTCAATGAGACGTCTTAATCGGCGCAGCTAAGATCACAAAGATTTTCGTGCGAGTTTTATTGGTTGTCCCGCTACGGCGTACAACCGAATAGAGATTCTTCGTGTTACAAACTGGCGCGACCCGAAGACAAGCAATAAAGCCAGATAGGCTGAATAGAGGAAGGATTTTAGGCGTAAGTTCGGCAAGGCCTGTTGACAACAGACGGCAGTTGTGAAGTTTTTCGGGGAACGTGGTTCCGCATAGGGCAACGTACAGTTCTATTTGTTGGATGATTGTACTGCTGCGAAATCAAGTCTGACGAAGATCGATCGGACAGCATTTCAGGCGTCAACACCGGATCGCTGATTCCCCTCCCGTAGCCCGACTAAGGTCGTATCCGCTGCCACTTTCTCGCAGATGCTGCCAATCCCGAGTGAAGTTTCTATTAAGAAGTCCCATTCGACTGAAACGATCGAAGATTCTGTATTAAGTAACAGCGAACTTTATTGGTATATCGTTTTGACAGAAGGCAAATTATTTTGTTCTCTCTGATACAATTTACTTTATATGTATATATAATCTAACAATAAATATAAATATTTTTATATATTATATATAAATTCTAGTTCAAGTATATATTTTTTAAGCTGTATTATATTTACATTTTATAATAACATGCATAATGCGAAATGTTGAATCTATTTTATTATATCTAACAAGTATCCTTTATACAGTTTGTTAAATAGATTTATAGGATTATACACACACATATGTCAGAAAAAAGAAGCGCAAAAAAATATATATCGTAACTTCTATATTATACCTTTTATATTTGCCACATATGCAGAAATATAATTATCCAAACAAATTAAAACATAACAATTATTAAAATATATTTGTTACTATTTACTAGAAAACTTTCACATAAAGAAAAACAAGTTATCAAATAACAACATAATTTAATTAAAAACTTCTGTTTACACGTTTGAACATAGAGGAGAATCAATAAGAATTGAAGGAGAATTAATATTCAGATAATCATTGTACAAGTAATTGATATTCTAATTTGTGTTTGAAGTGTCAATAAAGTTCTAAGTTGCCGCAACATAATAGTATTTATATTCGACTGATGGTTATATTATACTTTATTAATTGTCATTAAATATGAAATGTAATTTACTCGTTACAGATAATAATGTATCCGTATGATAAGGTTGATTTATCTACAATAGTAAGCTTGTTATTAGTTATTTTATCACTATATGATAAAATGTATCGACAAAGTTGAATTATTGTAGAATGTATATGTAGAAAACTGAAGTCTCTTGCGATGAAAGTTGTGGGTAAAGATAGAACATTTATAATAATTATAATAATCTTTGATATTTATTATTTCTATTTTTTATGTTTACAAAAGGAGGAGATCATTGATTATATACATATTTATTGCATATAATAATAAATTTTAGACAAATACAATATTCTACTTTTTATCTAAATACGGTAAAGTAAATCTCTTCTGTATTTGCATCCGGCTAAAAGCAAGTTACTTATGGATGATAAAGAAGTATATATCTACAAATAGTAATGCAGAGAATCGATTGGCTTTTGATTCATTGCAAGGTATTTGATGAATTATCCAACATGCGATATTATGGGTGGAAAATTTTGTTTGTTTCGTGTCGCATAGATGTCATAAACCTAGCTGAGTTTCTCGGCACACCGCATGAAACAGCTGTTGTTTCCTCAGTCTGGGGGTGGTGTCTACTGTCAGATGCTCCGCCTATAAATCAAATCTATGGGCGGTAGGGAGACAAGCCGACGCCATGTTAACATACATAAACAAACCCTGCGCATTGTAACTGATAAACGGCGGAAGCAACATGTAACAAGCGATTTCATCCCGATAGAGAACTATATACTATTTGCACTTTTTCGAATAACTTTTATATAATCTCTCTCGCTCCATATAAATTAATACAAATAGTACACATTTAAATAAATTATTAAATTTTGTAAAATTTACTCTTTAGACAATTTATTTAAAATATTAATAATATAATTGTTTTATTTTTATTATAATTTTAATTAAAAACTAATTTTTCATAAGTGTGCGTATAGATATTCTATTTTATAACAAAAATGTGAAAATATATTTTTTGATAAATTATTACATATAATTCCTCTTTAATATTTATAAACTTTTACATTTTGTTATTGTAATATTTGTTAAATGATTGTACATCACGCTGTTTGGTTAAACAATATTATTATTAATAGTTAATATATATCTATAATGATCAATTTGCATAAGATAAAATATACAAGAAGAGAAACAGGCATTTTGTAATTGTTTTGCAAGCAATGAACAAAGATCACGAATCGGCTAATGGTTGAAGGTGCCAGTCTCGGGGAGATCCTGAGACTAATCAGACTAAGCATTAATCTTCCAAGTGGATCCTCGACCCAATTCTCGTAAGGTCAAGTCGCAATGGAGACGTTGATTGGATTCCACGTCAAACCAGAAGTAAACACCTTTTCTATCATTATGCGTTGCTCATTTCTTTTTTTCACCCTCGGTCTTTCGCGGAATTAAATTTTATTTAATTATCTCGTATATTTATTGATGGAACTAATGATCATGACGTGACAATTGACGCAATTCGCTATTCATATTTGCTTATTAATAATTCATAGACGCCGTCATTATTCTAATTCGTTCGATTAACCTGTCTTTTAATGTCTGACGTAGCAGTGACACATACGAAAGGTATTTCGCAGTTAGATCTCTTATTGCGATGATACTGTTGTTTAAAAATTAACGGATTACTAATATCCCTCCCCCTCCCCTTCGCGCGGTTTGGGAGCAAGAAGATATTACTTGGTAATTGTAAACCGCAGCTTCCACAGCTACTATGGACCGTTTATCATCGTCTCTATAGCTACCGGGTCGTTGAGTGAGGAGATTTGGGGGTTCACCGTGCTAAGAGTTGAAACCTCAGCATGACTGGTGGCCTCGGTAGCCGATAGACGTGTCATTTATGCGTCTACGAATCAATAGCCGCTTCACTTTACACCCACCTTACATCATTAGTCATTTTATAGGGCCGTTCTGCTCCGTTACACGCGTACGCGGCATTTGCTCGCGACTGATTTGTCGTTTCATCCCGACATAAGTTTGTCGGGAAGATCGTATGCTCATCGATTGCGATTAATCTAATTATTATCTAAAAATTATTCTTGTTACTAAATGTCGGAACGTTGATGTTTCAATCGAGCAAGTGACTTGTTACTAAAAATTCCGATATTGTGCTAAAACCTGAGTTTGACGTTACGTCGTATGTAGCGCAATTAATAAAGCTAATTGAAGTATGTCATGTTCAGGCCTGATGTAACTATTATAATAATTTGAACTCTGTGGCGTGACGTGAGTCAATTCGTCACAGCGACTATCGTATATGTTCGTAGTGCCTTTTTCAAAACGTTTTCTAGTCCAACCAAATAATTTTCACTCGAACTATTTTTCTGGAAATTTACGCAATAACCCTTATTATATATCACTTGATACATCAAATTATATATGTATATTTTCAAGTTCAATTTAATGAAACAAAAATCATAGCTCCGTTTGTTAATGTCAATTGTTGTGTTCAACAATTAACTTGCGAAACATTTGATACAAAGCCTGCGTAAATTTATTTACACGCGAAAATCATTTAATTAAAAATATTTGGTCAGTTTTATGTATTACTAAACGCAGTATTAAAGTTACTCGGTAGTGTAATAACGGAAAAAATAATGAGAACACTTATAAGGTCGCGCTAATGCACAAGAAGTTATATTTGACTTACTCAGCAACTTTTACTAACGCTTACTACTTACGTTTATTAATTTCTTCGCTGCAGGCCTCATTATTCTTCAAGATACGGCGCATATCTGCGATTGTAATGTAGAAAAAGACCTTCGCACGTTGCCTTCTCCTCGTATCGCAGAGTTATTGCTAACAAATGAGTAACACTACGTACATAAAGGTTTCCATTCGTGAAAATTTGTTTTTGTCTCTTCTGATGGACCAAAATTGCGGCTTACGTTCAAGCGTGGAAGGCAAAATTAGAAGCCGATCATCAACTTCCGATATATTGGCGAGGAAGACATTAGGAACGGAGGAATCAGTCGGAAATAAGTTTCACAGTTTCGTCATTGGCGGCAACGGGAGCACGCGAGGCGTGTAAGATTCTATTTGCGGTAGGCGAACGAGTTAACGGACGGGATGATCGCAAGGTGTCTCCGTGGTTAAAACTCAACACCATACATATATATACGCTGGAGAGCCGAAGCTCCCGCTTCCTCCATCTATCATGCGAACCATGACAAACCGAGCCTCAAAAGCAGCCGCCAGCGTAGCAGCACTTTCTTACCTTCTTCACTTAGTCACTGGGCGCTCAGGTGAGCGTCTACCTGTCTGATATACAGGACCCCCTATTCCCTATCTACATTTATTAACATTTAAGCGTTAACGACATTTCTCTCTCGCGCGTCCCGGAAGAAAAAGAAAATAAGGATCGGTTGTGCCAGCTACTCGTATCTTGCTGCCTTCCACCTCGAGACTTCTTTCGATTTAGACGCGGTTCTTTGTCTCAAGAGTACAGCGCGAAATCGATTAAATGAAACAATTGCGGTAATCCTGGAAATCTTTGCGCGTGCATGACACGTTAATTAATCACTTTTGACCGCGGAATATTTGCGACTAAATAAAACATTCACGAAACAACATTGCAAAAATTAGCGAATCATATTAAACGGAATGAAAAAAGTGCATGTTACATAGTTCGAATAATGCTGTATACTGTGAACGATCAAGGTGAAAGTCGTAGAAATCCATGCGTTTTCTACACGGCGGATATCGGATGGAAAGCAAAGTGGCGTGAATGAGTCGTCCCTTGACGATCGTAAGATTTATGGTCGCGACGGTTGGGCGGAAAGGGCAAGCATCGCACGACTCGGGGCTGGTAACCCTTGACCCTGCAGCTTCAAAGTCCACCCTCGATATGACCACGATACCACCGCACAGTCGACGATAAAGATATATTATAAAATGTTCGGATGTAAATTTTATTGAGATGCTCATCCGACGACGACGCATCGTCCGACGCTTACCAAATTGTTGTGTCACACTATATTGTGCATTACTGTCACGTGTCCGAAAATCGGGAGCGACGGACGGAAAGCTAAGCCGGTAAGATTGCAGGTTGCAAAACGCAATTTTCTAGTCTTCCGACTCTTGTTTTTTTTTCTCCTATCCGTAAGGTCTCGTTGGTCGGAGAAAAAGTTAATAGCTTGGAGAAATTAGCCGATGTGGGGAGGATCGTTGATCGGGGATCGTGTTTCGGGAGGGTGTTCTGCACAGATGCAACGATAGCAACAGTTCGGCTCGCTCGAACCGGAGGTCACATATGAGCTGGAAGCTATGGCGTCGTATGGGCTTGACTCACACGCATCACGCGTAGTCATCCATCATTGTCAGTCTCTTCACTGACACAGCCGTCCGTCCTACCAACGCGCGGGGCTCTCGATTTGAGTTTCTTTCGTCAAAGTTGTGATTTTGTACAAAACGTCGCAATTCACAATTGTCGCTGTTGCTGCTATCGCAATTATTACGACACTATTGTTTCGCTGCTGACGATAATCAAATCTTTCCTGATAATATGTAAGCTATATCGCGGGATGTCTCGGATGTGAATTAATGTTTATCCGTTCTCTATGTTTTATGCGACTATGATAAATCAATTTATGTGTGTAGGGATTTCTCTGGTATAACAAATGGCGCGTTAATCTCTGAATAGGATATGAAGTTGACACGGTGTAAGGATGCTGCTAAGAATAATATTTCAGTTCGATTGCTCCGATATTTTGGGTCATCTATCATCGTCACTTTCATCGCCGGCATGGGCAAACCGCGCCATCTACGATCAAAATTTACACGTTTCGCCCTCGTTCATGGTCACTTCTTCGTTAAAATTATGATTTTCCGTATCATTCGTTGGCTTATATGATGTTTTCAGATTCCATATGGTTCACATTAGCACTTTTAATCGACCGACTGAAACAGTAAAAAATGATTACTTAGAGAAAATAAGAACACTCTCGTTACTTTTCACTATGATCTGTATTTGTCAAATGTACCGGTGAGTGAATGTACACGTGTGATAACTTCGTTTACCGTGTCGAGGGCTCACTTGCAACACAATTATGTAGTCAGAATGAATAAACAATATATACGGTTATCGTACGCGCGTATGTACATGAGAGTCTTTATATGAACAACGACGGTACCTAGAGTTTTATACAAAAAGAGCTGTGTATTAAATATGTTGTCGCGAGGTGAAAATTAAAATTATGTCCCTATCTATATACGTTTACTTTTATATTACCTACTGTGAGACAATAATTTATTTGGTTCGCTTAAAGTAGCGCTAGTAGAGGTTTGAAAAAAAAAACGCGGTTTGTGAAAAAATGATAATGCAATCAATACTTAGTGGGTATTGCAATAAATACATCTTCCGCAATCGGAAAGTGTGGATTATCATTTGAAGTATTGCTCAACAATATCCGTTCATTATTAAATGACATTATCCACGACACAGAATAACATATCGAATCGAATTAATTTTAAAACTCGTTTCATTTTTTCACAAAACGAATAGCGCAACATGTTTACAAGTGCATTGTCTCTTTCCGCAATAGTGGCCAAGTAACTGATTTTTAACTATTCTCCATATTCAACTGGAGGACATTGATTTCTTTTTATAAGAGAGAGAGATAAACATCTATTTTTCTTGTGTTTAATTAAAACTAACGGATTGTACCTATTTCACTTTTCAGAAGTTGTATACTCGATATAGTAATCATGACTGTGTATAAATGCGATTTTCTTATTCATTTGTGTTCCATTAATCTATTCTTCGTATGATATATATGTACATTGTTAATTATTGCTCACATGCACCTACAGTCTCAGGCCTCGTTTTATTGTTTTAAATTAAATACAATCTCATTATCTTATTGGCCATTACGTGGAAATTAAACAAGAATTAAATTAAATTTTTGGGATGTGTGTAATTTAAAAACTTTCTCAGATCCTTGAGATCTTCAAATAAGGTTAAATGCTCCGAGCACACTCTGTGCCAGTGACTGAAGTTACATCGAAAACAAAAGGAACATGGCTTCGGTGATCTATACAATCTAGTTTTCGAACACCTTAACGATGCACTAACATAGAGACTGTTCGCGCCAAGAAGATTGCACTTGCACCTCGTGTTTCCGTTCACGAGAATCAAATCATTGAATTGAAACTCCACCGAATTTCCATTCCGGTAACGGTAAACCTCTGACATATTTACAATACTCTTCATGCACGTTTGTAAACCACAGCTCGTGTATATCAGTCTAATATCACTTACAAATCACTTTTCATCTTTTGCGATTAAGCGCGTTTTGCACCGAAAGAGTGGCGATGTGAATGTCACTCTGTAACACAGTTTAAAAAATTCTGTGAATAGGGAAACTCTGTTATCGTCGCTCCAATTTAAAATTAACACAACCATTGCACTCGTTGTCACTGTTGTATATTTCCGAAACATGTATATAATGTTCGGAATGTAAATTGGTAAAGTTACATCTTGTCCATGGTAAGGAATATTAAAATTAATATTACTCAGATGCCTAACGATATCGACTGACCAACTATAGTTGCATTCTAGAAGAGTTGACAATTTCTCTGGTAATCCGGATTATTTCAGATATGCTTGCAGTTGTTAAAGTCAATTTATAGATGTCGGATTTTATTATGTACAATTATTTTATATATAAATCAGTCCTCTCGTGCCTTCATTAATGCAGCCGGTCTCGAAAATAATTCCGACACAATTCGCGGAAGGAGTCACTTCGAACTAAGGGGCATTCGAAAATCTAGATCGGATGGCATAAATTTATGTAGACACACGCACTGTTAATAGTATTTCTAGTCCGAGTTCGTTTTATTTTTACACGATTTTCATTTACACGCAAAGTTAAATCACGAATACTAAAAGTATATACAAATCACGTAGATTCTTACGCGACAAGCACGATATTAGCTTCAGTATAAAGCGTTGAGCAGACATTGCTCATCGCCCCAATCCAGCTGGCAAGGATTCTCGGTCTCGTGGACTCAGCTGAGCTGGTAATACTCGGGCGCGAAGTCGTTCGCCAAGTTGCTGAGGAAGTTGAAGTCGGACGAGCTGTTGCTGTTGTCGGCGGACGGCGGCGCCGCCGCGGCGGTGTGCACCGGCTCGCCGTAGAAATTCCCATAATTGCCGTAGGACTCATTGTTACCGTCAGCCTGGCCAGCACTTCCGGGTGGTGTGATGACCGCCGCGGTGGCAGCTGCGATCGCCGTCGCGGTTGTCGTCATGCCGGGCGCCGGAAACGGATCGGGCGACGATACGTAACTGTTCGGGATGCTGGAAGCCTCGCCGCCCTGATGAACGTGCAGCTGACCGGCGGTCTGCTCGTAATACGCGCCCGGGTGACACTTGTTCCCCGGCCGGTAGTCGCCGGAACTTGGATGCATTGGCGGTTGATGAGTGACATAGCCCTCGGCGATGTGTTGCTGCGGGTGTTGCTGCTGCTGCTGCTGCTGCTGGCTGTCGTTGAAATAATGCTGCCCGGTTTGCGCGGACACGGCGGCGTGCCCGTGTGTCGCCAGATTCTCGCTCGCCCCGTGATAATTGCCGCCGGTCGAATAACCGTAATTTCCAGGCGTCATGTAACCGTCAGTGCTCTGTTCGTTTTGCGTCGCCGAGTATCCCTGGCCGGAGTTGTACGCATTGGTACCTTGCATACCTCTGTGATAAGCGTGATAAGGTGGCCCGGTCTGAGGATATCCGTTATACTCTCCGGTACTACCGTACTGCAACTGTTGCTGATGGAACTGCATGTTGGTACCGTACATCGATCTCGACGCCGTGCCCGTCGCTCTCACATGATGCGCTACTCTCGAGCCCACTGTCTGATTCTGTCTGACGTACAGAGAATTCACCTCACTCGGATAAGAGATTCTTGGTTGCTGATACGTGTCTCTGGTGCAGTAACTGCTCTGCGACTGGGTCTGTTGCGACGCCGTAGGTATACTTTGTCTATTGGTGGGTACGCCGTTTCGATAATCAATGGCCGACGTGGGCTGATACACGCCCTGCTGTTGGAAGTGTGCTTGCTGACTGTTCGAGATGTTTCGGCCACCATGCGGCGACATCGTTCCCGGATTCGTAGAGGCGTGTAACATCGGGCCTCCTGGCAACGAGGTCGTAGAGGACGGTGAGCTTCGCGGTCTCTGCATATAGGCCGTGTGAGCCGCTTGCTGGATACCGAGGGGGCTGCCTTGCTGAAGCTGGACGGAAACGGGAGTACCGGGTGTTGAGGATGGTGTTAGACTCCTCGTGGAATTCTGGCCCGGTAGAACCGGCGTGCTGACCGTCGAGTCCGGCATGGCTAACAGCACACCGTTGCTGTTCACCGAACACATGTCTTTCGTGCTGGCCGATGGCGATTTCTTGCTCACCGAGATCTGTTGTTGCTTCGCTGTGTTCGGACTTTTGTGGCCGCTCTCAACCTTCACTCTCACTTCGCCCGACAATTTTTTCGTCACGCTCGGCGACGTCACTTCGCTTCCATCTTGCGATCTCGAATCGTCATCCACTATCATCTTCTCGAACGAGCTGGATACACTGTTGGTACTGCCAACACTGCTGGCACCATTGCTGTTCGTATTAAAGCCGGGATTACTGTTGTTGTTATTATTATTATTAGTCGCACCAGGTGTATTGTTATTATTACTGTTTCTTCGACCGGAAGAACCTAAATCAGTAACATCGCCGGTGAGGGTGCTTCCGACATCGCCCACGCCCGAAATATCACAGTTATGGCAGCTCTTCTTGTCGTCGTTATCAGCTGATAACATTTTGTCACTCTTGGGCTTTTCCATACCGTCCGAAGTAGAACCATCCTTCTCGTCGCCGTCTTCCTTGCTAAGCGTTTGCCGCTTGTGTTTCATTCGTCGATTTTGAAACCAAACTTTTACCTGAGAGGAAGATAGCGATATTTATATAGTTATTTACATTTTAGTTATTAAATAGAGACGATGCAAGATGTATTAACAATTGTGCAACAGATGAAAGAAAGATGTTTTTTGTAACATTTTTAATAAAGCAACATAAAAATGATATAAAAGGTTTTGAAATAAATATAACGCATTAAATGAAAATGATGTAAGGAATGATTTTTATAGCATTACTTGATTTAAATTATTACCTGTCTTTCTGTAAGATCCAATGAAGCTGCGATCTCTATCCTTCGCGGTCGACAAAGATATTTGTTGAAATGAAACTCTTTTTCCAGTTCGAGAAGTTGCGTATTTGTATAAGCTGTTCGTAATCTTCTTGGTAGACCATTCTCTGTAAAACAAGAATCCACTCTTCTTCAATTTTTTCGATATAATCACGATAAATTCGAAGTAACATACACAGTAAAAAATCGTGCGTCCATATGTTAAAATTTTCTTATGTTATCAAGATTTGATTATTAT
>NJRQ01000027.1:898698-985201 GCA_003063805.1 Aphaenogaster ashmeadi | reverse complement strand
TCAAATGTTTCTATTACATACAATTTAAGTTAAAATTATTAATATCATGTGTTAATATAACTGTTGAATTATTTTGTATGTTATTATTACATCATACTTAAAGTTAAAAGAACAAACACAAATGTAAAGTATAGTGTTAATTAATTAACATTTTTAGTTTGTCAACAAGTAACACACAATAAATGAGTTATTTTAACTTAAAATTTAGAGTGGACCTTCTGGGACATGTGATGATCAATTAACATTTTATTTTTTACTGTGTAACATAGATTTTCTTCAATATCACATCAATTCAGTTATCTGCGCTTTAATTTATTCTTATATTTTAGGTACAAGATATCGTGTATTTAGATATTTCATGAATATCATAAATATTTTTATCAAAAAATACGCAAATAATTCATTTTAATTCTCGGTTTTATTTCTTGTAGCACGTTGAAGTTTTCACGCTCCGATACTCGCTTCGTCTTTACTGCAGCGATGCTCTCTTTTTGTCTGTTATAGGAAGTAAATGGTATCCTAATTAATGATCATTTAAGCAACCTAGACTATAGAGAGGAAGAGAGATAGGGAGAGAGGAGGGAGGGATGCGACACGACATCCTTAACAATGCATAAGCGAAGATTCCCGCGCGGCGAAAAGGACCATTCTGGTGTTGTTCCGGCGAGTTACTGGGCTCCTTAGAAACTTTTGGGCAAGTTTCCCACCGGCACTATTCCGTGTCGATGCGAAACACCTCCTAATTGTTATCGGATAAGAAACTTGTTCCGCGATAACAAGAGGAATGCCACACAGGATCGAGAGGACGTGAAAACATGAGAGGTAGGGGGCGGAGGGACGGTGTAAGGAAGCATATCGCGGCTTATTCGGGCAGATTTGGTCTAGAAAGTAGCGACCAAGTATCTCACGGTACTTTGTCGAGGCATGTGGCGTAAGAGTAATTTCCACCCAACTGCGGTAAACAATTATTAATAGCCGCCTATCGTAATTACAGAATTCGCTGCACGCCCCGAGGAGTAATATTTCAATCAAACTTGATGGCTCGCCGCGAGCTTGCGTTGTTTAACAAGACGTGTCTTGGTAAATTCTCTAGGAACAACGTATATTTTGCCATGAATGTTTGGAAAAACTTTCTGCAATATATTATTCTCCGAGTACTTCGAATTTCCTGTCCGGTTTATCATTTAGAAACGTAAGAGACACTTTGGCGGGCATCAACGGTGCGAGACAAATATTTCACGCCAATATTTTATTCTATCGGTCACTGACCACCTGGATGTTAAGGTCTTTTTTTTATCAAGAAGCAGGGGTGTTACACTTTTTTACGCGTCGCCGTATCATGAGAGAAGAAAAAAAACCGATACGGCGTGACGCAGTTTGGAGCGAAGGGGGGCAACGGGGGAGGGGGTGGTTCGTTTCGTAGGGCCGAGATGCTAAACTACCCCATAGCGTGCGAGCGGATGTAGGGTGGCTGAAGGGTGGTTCGACAGTAGGATGAGTCGTCAGGGGTTAAAAAAGAAAGAGAAAGAGAATAATCGAACGAGACAGAAGGAAAGAGACACAGAGAGGACGAAAGGTAAAAAGAGGAAGGTATAGTGACTGGAAAAGGTCGGAGAAGGTACGTGATAGAGACGGTCAGAAAGGGAGAGGAAGAATAGAAAAGAGAGAAGACACTTGGGGATGAGGGAGAAGGGTGTAGACTGAAGATGTAGTAAGCTTTGAACCTAGCAAATCCTGCACGTGGAGTTTCCATAGGGTGAGGGCGATGGTGGCGAGATGAAAGTATCGCATGATTGACGTGGGCCTCATCAGCATTTCGGTCTTGCGATTGGTTGGACGAAACTGTCGATCAAACTCCACTCCACGCCCTGTATCTGTTCAATCGTTCCAGGAGTTTAATTCAATCCGACGATGAATGCGGAGCAATATTTGGATGGCAAATAACTACCCGATATAATAAATTAAACCGTTTACTAAATAAAAATATATACAATAAGAAACAGAATATCTTTTTAGAGAGCTTGTTTAAATATTTATGATATTTTGAATCGTTAGAACAAATTATTTGCATCTTATAATTTGATATTAATAGACTTAAATAAATCTTTTGATCATAAGGTACTTTTAAAAGATAAATTTTATAGTATCAGATATCTTGGTGGCAATAATCACATATTGTTGTTAGTATTTGTGAGTAAAATAACGGTACCATGTCACACTCCTTGCTAATCCAAATTAGTGACAGGCGTTACTGCTTTGTAACGGTAACGACTTTTTCCGGACGAAAATGTCGGCGTTGCTAGCAAGCTTCTCGTTCTTGCGAGACGATGTAGAGGATGACGAACTGTCAAGGCGTAGTCAAAATGAAGAGCGCGACCTGACAGGATCGTGTGTGAGGTGAGAACGATAGAGCACGAAAATAGAGTCCGTATTTTCGTATATCATGCTGTTAACTTCGTTCATGAGTTCATCCGGTTGAGACTGCACTACCACAGATATTTTACAAAAGAATTATTGAAGCTTTTAATATGCAAATTCCTTTAAAGCATATACATAGTTATTAAAATAACATTCATATAAATAAATGTTAATACTGTTATTAATATTAATATTGTTAATGCAGACTTTACTATAATAGACTAATATTTAAAAACTAATATCTTTAATTATTTGAAAGTTAATTCTATGTTTTTTCTAACAATGCAGAATAAAAAAAGTTCATGCAAAATGAAAAGCTAATATTATAACATATTACAAAATACTTGCAATTATTAAATATAAAAAAATAATTACAATTAATAATAAGTAATTAATGAGTTATTCTTTCCAATAATTCAGTTACAATTGTATTTTATAATTTTCATAATCGGCACAATACATTTCTATTTTAATGAAAAGATGACGAAGCAATGAAGAAGTTGAAGCAGAAATGTGCAAAACGATATTAAAATAACAAGTTTGTTATAATGTAATAGTTCGTCAATCGTCGATGGAGCAGATGCTGATGTCCGTGACAAAGCTGACAGCCGTCGCTTCGCGCGTTCTCATCAGCATGAGGACGTCGGTATGAGTTTACACTCTAAAATGCAACCTTTTGATGAAACATAACTTCGCAAGCTATGCCATGTTTTTTCGTCACTTTTTTAAGAACATGTGTTAATCTCAATGCAAGCTTTATCAAACAAAGTTTAAACCGCTATACGAAATGCTTTATTTGTACGAGTGCAATACTTGTTATGAATAATCTGTGATAGAATGTATAAACTAAAACACGGAAGCGATGATTTTTCTGAAATAATCTCTTATCGAGCTTCCGCATATTTTGTCTTTTATGTTCACGTAATGAATTTCTATACAATATTCCAAATTTTTTATTAAAAAACAGATTTTATTTATGCATAAATTAGATATCATTTATCATATGTTCTAAGATATAAGATATTTTATCATAAGTTCTATATAAGATATAAGATATTTTCAGTTCAACGCTTTTTAAATATTTATTTACATTTATTTTTTTAAAAGATCGACGAAATAGCAATAAAGTTATCAATGCTATTTGTCTCATGGTGCATGCTCTGACTTCTAGAGAAATTTTATTCGCAGAAATTTTTGATTATACGAAATAACAATTACGAAAGATAGGAGTAGAAGCGATCCAACACGCAAGCCATTGTTCAATTCCGCTTTCCACTCGCTCGTGTCTCTTCCATTCTTTTGCCTTTGCTATGCCAGAATGTTTACGAACAGCTGGTGAAGCTCTCATGCCCTTCGCTTCTTTCTTAATTTTTGCATTGTTCCATTGCACTTACGATTAATCCATAGATGTTCTCGTCGAACGATAACGAGCAATAAAGAAATGTGTCTCAGCGAAATACGATCATCAAAGGCGAGAGGAAAAAGTGGATCTTCAATCGAGAAGTAGTTTACACACGCGACCAAGTCGTCCGGATCACGGATTTCCCTCCTGTGTCCGCCTTCGATGTGCTCTCGTTTTCTCTGGACTGGACCAGGTCGTTTATAGACAGGTGGGAAGGGTCACATGACGGGCGTCTCTGTAATTTGTCTTTTGTTTCCCCCCGCGCCTGAAGGAAGAAAACTTGCGAGGAAGAACAAAGGGCGGAAAGAACCACTATTTCGAACAGCGTGGAGAAGAGAACGATTACCCCTCTTCGTTCCGTTCTCAACTTCTTCCTCTCTTCCCTCTTCTCCACCTTTCCCCTTTTTCTCCTCCCCCTTTCCCCCTTTGCTCTTTCTCTCTTTCTCTCGTTCTTTTAGTATCGAGAGGAACCTGCGGCGGCGCGACGGCGGCGGCGGCGTCGGCAGTGTAAACGTATGAAAAATGAGTGACGAGAATTTGAAACAAACGAGAAGACAGCCGGCTCCATGTCCGTGCTTTGACGTGTCCGAAACAGGTAGACGTGGTCAGCGTGGAAGGTTACTGTGATCGATAACTTTTTGATCGTTTCGGATGCCTTCGGGCGTTTTAAGCTCGCCGAACATTGCGAATCTGGATTCTGGGGAATGATCTGCTTTAAAATGCCATGGCTCTATAACATCTTATTAAATGCAACATTAATTTTGGACCGTCTCACAAGTTTACGATAGTGAAACGTTTCGTTTAATTTAAAATGTACTTATATCAAACGTATTACTTTAATAAAATTATTTAATTAATAATATCTGTGTATAAACAACAAATAAAATTCAACATTTTATTGAACCCTTTACAAATGCTTACAAATTGAAAAATTAGTTTCCAATTCTCGTTTTGTACGTCTAAATCAAATCGACATCGAAAACGGTACAAATGAAAATTTACATTATAATGTTCTGTACTTGAAGCAATGGAAGAATTATTCATCGCGTAAGAATAAAGTAGGTATTTAATGCGCCATTGGGTAATTTGTGGCGGATAAGCGAGGGAAGACTGGAAGGTGGAATCGGCATAAACTGTGGCTCATTACAGATTTACACCAAGACGTAGGACGAGCATGGGTGAGGGGCAACGAACAAAACTAAACGCACGGGAACAGAATGAAGGGAGTCCAAGTGGAATGGCTGGCAGGAAGGGCTCTCGGCTGCTTTGGTTTTGGTGGGCTGTCGGGGGTTGCGGCCTCTGCGTTGGATACGAGCTATAATCAATTAACAGTGAGCAAAACAAGAACTGCGGCCGACCACCGACCACGGCCGCAAAATATTTCGTACCTTCCTGTTCCAGTTCGGCTGGAACCCCATCGCTATGTTCAAGTGGCTACCTCACTTGCTGATAGGGTTGTCGTCCAGGGGAATTGATTCCAGCATTGTACCATTATGCGACGATTTAGAACATTGATACTACCAATTGATTTGAGCCGTTGAGATTTGAATTCGAAGCTCTTACTTACCAGCGTGACGGCATTGAAATATTGAGTTGGTAATAACTGTACAAATCATTGAATCTATATCTTCAGTTTCAGGTTTAATTCTCCTATATGATTCTTTATGTTTTAGGATACGGATAGTAATTTAAATTTTAAAAGGTGAGATATTCTGTATATATTTAGGATGGTAAATATTTCTCCAAAGTAAAGTAACGTGAAATATTGACTTTGTAATTGCTCTTTCCATCTTAATTTAGTGTTAATTTTAAAGAACAATATAATCATATTTATTTATTACGAAGCCTTTGTTCGCTTTGATTCATGATTGCACATCTTTCCGACTTGGTTCTTGTTTGGCATAATAGCACTTCAGGTATTAGCATAACTTTTTATATAGTTATCTTGTTGTAATGACGGAAAAAGAGAAGAGTCGCCGAGCTAGCTGGCATGTAGAGCAGACAAAAAGAAGAAAGAAGGAGGGGGAGAGGAAGCATGAAAAAGGATAGAAATACAAGAACGGAAGAACGGTGATGGTAGGAAAAAGATATAAAAGCGGCACGAGAAGATTTGCGTGTTCGAAAAAAGTTGTTGGCAACATCGCGAGCCGTCGCCGTGCGCTGGCTTGGTACTGCCGAAGACACGGCAACGTTGGTGCTCCGCACCGACCACCGCGGCAGCCATGTTGGACGTGCACAGGTTCGCCAACCTGTGATTATGGTGGGCGCGACGGCGAGCGGCCCTTCGTGCAAGAAAATTGGACGCAGGGATCTCTCCCGCGGTGAAAGAAAGGCAAGACGTACATATGCGTGGTTCAGACTGGCTGGATACGTCAGAAGGCGTTGCCGATGCAACCTGCAATCATTGGGGTGGTGCGACGAGGTACATTCGACTTCGTGCACGACCGGCGAACGCGCAGTTTCGCTTCTCATGTTGATCCGCGATAAAAGATTATATATATATACCTAAAGATGCAAGCTTGGCCTGGCTCATTCAAAAATTGATGTTCGCAAAAGTTGCGGTAGCATGAGTCATAATTGGAGGGATACGATCTTTGATTAATGATATCTCTGGGTTCACCATGTGATAGCGCTAGCTGTTATTTCATAATAAAGACTCACGAGACTTCGTGACAACCACTTGGCGTTGGCCACTTCTTGGAAGCTGATGTCGATCGCAATATTACCGATCATACAGTCCAGAGTACATGCCATTATTATTTATGATATTATTTTGTAAAATATTTATTTTGCGAATAACTGTATAACTGTAAGTTATACGCGGAGAAGTTTCATTTTTAACAAATCTCTGCTTAGCATGCTCGCCTATGACATACACGAAATAATCACGCGATAAGGTACACATAAGTGGAGCTACCTAACACAAGCAAGCTGACCAATTGCTATTTTGCTTCGCGGTCTGTAATTGGTCGAGATTACCAGCACACATATTTTTAGTGTGTGTATGCTCGCGTCTTTGCTGTTTTACATGATTTTTTTCTTTAAAATTATAGCGCAACATTCTCATGCAATTCAAATAACAGCTTATATAACGAACCAAGTCGCTCTCCAGCGCATATATCTTCATTAATTCTTTTTTTCGCGGATTGAATAGCAATGTTTAGTGTGTAATTTGTAGTAGCGTGTTGAGATAATGATTCGATATTTTAAATGTTCCGAGGAAAAATTATAATATCTGAGAAGAAATTAAAAACAATGTTTACGCTGAATATCTGCCTACAAAAAATATTTAATTATGTGTCAAGTATAATTCTTAAAATGATATGCTTTACGAGAAAAGATCTTGAAAGACGTTACTACTAGAAAAGACGTTAAAAATTTTATTATATTGAAAAGACGCAACCGAAAAGTAGCAGTGATACTTAAGGCATAGGGCGCTCGGTATGTGAAACGGGAGCGGTCTCCAGAGGGGATGAAAAGCCATTTTTCCATTAGACGCGAGATTGATTTTGTGAGCGCACCTTTTCGTAACGAGATGTCGGTGTGCCCCGATGTTCGAACACTAATGTGATTAAAATAATCCAGCGATGATCAAAATACATAACGGTTCCTGATTTTCCTGGATCAATTTCCTCTGGTTTTGCCACGTGGGCGAATTGGGGGTAAAAATAAATTAGAATTACATGTGGACATGATCCAGGACTAAGCCAGGGTTTAAGGATATTAAAATACCTGGATGAGGTATATATACAATGCATATACTTTAAGCGCGTGTGCAAACAGTTATAAAATCGATATTAGTAATAATTTCATGTATTTTAGTTCCGCCCTCATAAATATTTAAGGCACTTCTATCGCGTTCAGCGAGTGCTAGAGCCCCCCGAGGAACAAATTCGAAACTAATTTCACGACAATTTGCGGCACAGAACGTAGAATCCTTCAACAATTTTTTGAATTATGGTTCGAGTTGAGAGATTCTCATTACATCCTCCATTCGCGTTACGACCGCCTTTTTCCGAGCTCTTCTGAGCTTCTTGTCCCGGAGCAAGCTTCTTGTCTACTGCCGTCGTCTCTAACCCCTCCTCCTCCAGCTCCTCCTCTGGGACCGAGAAGTCGCAGCCGGATAAAAAGTTTATTTTAATCTTTACAAATTTTAAATCCTTCGCGGCTTACCCCAACGTCCATGTAAACCGTCGCGAGAAAATAAGAGCTAGCCCCTCTACTTCTTTCATCTTCCGCAACTCCCGCTTCGTAAATCTTGTATCTCCTTGATATTCTGACCGAATACTTTGAAAAAATTTCCTCGTTACGTGACAATAGCAATTCCATGTGAAAGTTACGATTTGCCCTACTCTGTTTTATTTAACGTTTTGTTCTTATTACTGTATGTTATTGCGTTTTGAATATATATTTTTCTTTATTATCTACTGAAATGTCATGTTGAACATTATCGAAGATTACTTATTACATATTTAAGATGGTTAGCTCATCGATTGACAATGGACGTAATATCCTAAACATACCTAAGCATTTAATTATAGGTAGGTATACCTAAGACTGAAGTTTTACACAAATGAAGGAACATAAAACGTAAGTTTTCCACATTCGTTGATGTCTATTGGATTAATATCAGCAGTAATTATCATGTACATACTTCATTATTAAAATATATACTTCATTATTTAAATTATTAACTTTGTTTTTTCATAGTGTATCTAATTATTTTCGATTGAACAAATATTATGCATTATACCTCAGATTTTCGCATAATATTTTAATATATATTGTAATAATTTACATATTATGCAACATTAATAATTTATAAATTAATTAATTTTATGTATTTAATATTAACGTTTTATTAAATACTGATTACGTAACTGTATTATTACGAGTACAAATATTACATGATATTACATGATATTACTACATTGGCTAACGTTGGCGACGGTATTCCGCGCGTAGTTGCGTTCGAGAGAGTGAAGAATCGTACGCGATGTTTCGACGGATCAATATCGTAGTAATTAGGCGTCTGTCAGCTGGGTCGACTCACGTTTGAAAAGAGGAGCATGGTCGATAACCGTGAGCAATTTGTGTACGCCGTTTTCTTTTCCAAGTTCGCATATGTGTGTTTATGGGCATATTTGGCCATCATCTATTAATCAGCGACTTTGCTGTTTTCTCAATTAAGTCAGCTACATAAAAAAACGTTGTTCTTGAAGTAATATCAATAGCAAATTTTATTCTAATTCTAATTGAAAACTCACGAAGAAATACATTAATATATATCTGATATAAGAGATTAAATAGTTGCGTTGCATTGCATTACATTGTAAGCGGTGAAAATATCAAAAAGAGAAAATTACGAAGCATAATGCATGGCGTGAAATATAGTTCGCATGTATTTTTCATGCGTAAAAGTAGTGCGTAACGTAATTCGTCGAAATTCAGTTCCTGCTTGCTACGTATACAGAAGCAAAACAAAGCCCAGAACACGCTTCATTAATCGCGTTACTATGAGTTATTGCGCCTGACATAACGAATGAACAGAAATCTTGCCGATTATTCGAATTAGCCGAGGAAAACGTCTACCGAAAGAGAAGTTTGGTTCTAAGCATGCATCAGGCCGTCTGCGCGGCCAATAGGAAGTGACGTTTATACGCAGCCGGCAATAAATTAACTAATATCACGAGTTACCTTTAATTAGTCTCGACCCAGCGGCACCGCAAGGTTTCCTTTTCTGATTTTTTTTCTTCGTTTTATCACGAGACGAGTGGGTTATTAATTACACGAATTTCTTAAGAACGTTCGTTATATCGTACGCCAGCATTTCAGGTAATTACAAAATCACATGATTGACTTACAGCGAAACGCCAAAAGAACCGTTTCGAAAGCAATTTTAATTATCAATTTCCGCTGAACATGGCAATTAATTAATCGGCGAGTGCAGTAACAATGATGTTACGAGAACGCGCGACGGTCCAATTTCTTTTTTTTATCTGCTATGTTTTTCTTTCATTCTCCAGATTTAAGGAAAACGTATATGTAGTATATATTTTATAGTTCTAGAATAAAATCATTCACACAAGACACGAAACAACTTTTCAAATTGTTATTGACTATATTCAGATTTTAGAGTCCATAACGCCAGTTAGATTATTTATAGGATATATTATTTCCAAGTGTCTCTCGTTGTGCGCTCCTAAAGTCGCATCAGAAAGTAGTAAGCGCCACTTGTTCGTTGAAATTACGGCGCTGATCGTAAGTCCTAAAACGTGCCTGGCATCTTAAAGAGAAAGAGAAAGCGTCTCGTCTTGAAGATATAAAGGGTGCGAGAAAAGAAAGAAAGCAGGAAAGGGTGGAAAAGGGATTCCGTGGTTGCAGTTAAATAAAACTGACAAAAATCGGCCCCGGAGGGCACGAAGGGTCGGTCTTGGGACGTAGGGTGACGGAGAGGAAGGACGGATACGTGGAGAGTACTCAGACGGGCGCCATGTGTATAATAATGTTAAAGAATGTTAAATGCGGGAGGGTTTCGGAGATCCGAGCCGCATACATTAGTTGTTAACAATGCTATAAAGGACACTCGCCCCGTGTCTCACCCTTCATCTCTGGGAACGGAGGTACACAAGTCTTCTCTAGCGCGACTGGATTTACGAGCACTTCTTTCCGTGCGATTTTTATGCAGCACAATTCAGTAACATTGTGGATGAACAGTAATATATACTACTTGTATTGGAATCGATCTTCTACACGCATAAGGATTTCATAGAATAATGTATCATAATTTGACACAAATTGGCAATCGTAAAATTTGCAGTTATCGCGTATCCGTATAGAGATAAGTTGTTGCGTTTACATTAGACTTGTCTTGTAATTATGCATAATATTAAACCAATTAAAAAATATATATAAATTGAAATTATAGAATTTATTTCTATTGGTATCTTGAGTGAAATTGTTATATATATTAAATTAACTTTTAAGAGATTTCGATTATTAGTGACAACGCCATGCTAATGTGGTCTGAATTTTGGAGCTCTAGAGTCCAGTACGTCCTAAGCAACCCCGCGTGTAATAATTTACCACCCGTGTCGACTCGTGCACGCGGTCAACCCTCGTGATAATTGTTTAAACCGACCACTGGCCACCCCTTTAGTCCGACTCAAACACCATCCTGAGACCTATTCGCTCCTGCGAGCTTCGTGTACTTTCTGTAGGGCGTGTAGGAACTTCATTACGATTGAATCATGCCTCCTCTATCGCTATAAATCGCAAAAGCAAGACTATAAATTAAGAAAGATCTTTTGAAATTATATATTATTAACACAAACATTAACATTTTTGACAAAATAATTTATAATTACTCGACAATAAATTCATAAAGTGTGTAGACATGCTTGCAAGAGAGTACTAGATAATATTGTGCAATGTAATTTGAAGATTTGTAAGAAAGGAATTCTATTGAAACTGTGTTTGGAAAACTTTATCGAGAGAAAACTTCGATTGAGGGAGAAATACTGAGAACGGAAAGTTATCTCTTCAGGATTGATCAGTAGAATTTCAAGCTTTGCCCCAGCCTCCTTTATTCAGTTCCGTTGAAATGAAGGAAGTTTTATATAAATACAACAAAACGTGAAATTCGTTCCATTTTAGAAAAGTACATCGAGAGATTCTATATTGCTTCAATACATAAGTTAAGATAAAATAAGATATACGCTTTATGATATTCTTTGAAGTAATATGAAATTCGAAGAGAAGGCAAAAAACGAGACGAAGAAATATGAAATGAAGCTCTAAAATAAGTACCGAGTAGAGCAAAAGCACCGCAATGGAAAGGGTTTGGATGGTCTCCAAGAGATATAGCGACGAGGAAAACGCAACGACAAGTGGAAGAAAGAGGGGATAAAGAGCCCGAATACTCGGTCGGGTAAAACGAATCCAGAAGAGGAAGTCTGGAAGAGCGAGAGTGCGATAGCGAGCAAATAATAGGGAAATGATTTGCTCCTTGTTAGATAAAGGCCCTGCGAGGGGACTCGCGAAAAGAAATATTGCTCCCAATGAAAGGAAGTGGGCGATGGGCTACATGGCAGTGGGGCGCTGCGGGGTACGAGGGTGGATCCATTCACTTGTAACTGCTCCTTCGCCGGTCGTGTCGGGTCATCCATACGCGAATTCTGCTCGATTAAGAGTTAAATAGTACGGGCGTGCTTTGTCGCGTAACCAACCACATATTTCCGGCTTATCTTTTGGAATATCCTTTATTCTTATTGCTTTTGTAAATTATTGCGTGACGATATAACTATGCATATATAAATTTGCATATTACTCTATTTATTATGTAGATATTTTTAGGTATAATTTTTCAACTGTCGATTGTTCGTTTTTTAATCATTTTTTCCTACTGAGTTACAAGAAAATAGAGTATTAATTACTATTAATATATTAAAGTGTTAGTAAATTTTAAAATAGTCTCTCTGATAAACGAATCGAAAATACAGTATTTTGTTTAGTCACTTTCATTACTTTGAAATCATCTGCTGTCCCCCGCAGCCTATTTCAGTTCAAACTCTGACCATCAATTTCATCCGAAAATATCTTTTTGTGCAAGCAATCAATAAAGAACAGCGTACTCATTAATTTTAATATATACATACATACATACATATATATACACATACAGCATAGTTTTTTCTCAATAAAGATGATAAGATCCGCATTTGTTTATGTTGCACAAAAAATCAATATAATAACGATTAATTATTTAACAAACAACAGTTAAATATTTATTGTCTATAAATAATCATTTTTATGTACATTTTTAAATTTAAATAATATGTATGTTGGCTACTTCAGATAGCAATATTTGTCCGTGTACCAATAATCTAGCCACAATTTAACTTCGCATTTCTAGAGTGAGTTGGCTCGAGAACAAGGTGTTATCCGAGCGGTGTAAAAAGATTAGGGTATAGAGGCGCGATTCTGGGAATGAGTCGACGCGTCCAGCGAACGGAGAGGGTGAAGGCTGGCACTCGCGCTGCGCTCGGGGGATGGTGGACGCCCGTGAAGGACGGAGGAGGATGTGTTGGTAGGGTATGCATGGCGGCGGAGAGTCCAGTAGCGATCATCAATCAGAAAGGCAGTCAGCCGTCCGTCAGTCGGCCGGCTGGTCAGCCACGTCCAGCGTGTACAGAGTTTCGCGCGGGAGGTTTCCTACCTACGAATCCGCGAGTCATGCTTGGACTGTCATCCTGACAATCGATTGAACCTGAGCACTAACATCCAATTCCGGAATTGTTCTTTCCATTATCTTGCCATGCCTAAGGATTCTATTCAGCCATTCCGTGAAGTAGATACAGACATAAAGAACAGTCGAGCGGAGACGTCTGATCCTAAACTCGTTTATTAATAGAAAAATAAAATTGCAACGTATCTTCACTCGAATAATTCGTCTTGAACTACTTAACATATAACAACGGAGGCAAATTAGATTATGTAAACTTTTAATTCAATAATACTAAACGTTAAGTCTAAAAAAGTAAGCTTATTATATTACATAATAATGATGATATACAAACATATATATATAAAATAAACAGAAATACACAAAGAAAAAGATAGTTTATCGATACAGTGCAATATTAAATAATTAGTAAGAGTGTAATATTAAATAATTAGTAAATTATTAAATAATTTTTATTTAATATAATTAGTAAATTAGATAGTAAAGTTTGGTGGATTTGTATTGAATATACCATAAAATCCACGGTTCTCCTGCAACAGCAAAGTTTTTCTCTATATAATGCAAAAATATGTGATAGCATATGTAAAAAAAGTACGAGGAATAATTCACAAACATTTTTATATTCATATCTAGATCAATGGAATTGTGTAAGAAAGTGGATATCACACGATGCGTGTGCCTTCCTCCTCGAGAAGAAAGTAACCTTTCTCAAAACTGATGTCATAGAAGAAGGTCACCTGGGGTTCTTATTCCTCGTATAAGACTTTCGTACACAGTTGTCCAAAATGGCACAGGGAACCGGAAGTACCTACTAGCAATTTTTTGCACGAGTTGTTAATAAACTTATGGAACTTTCCATTCACTTTCTCTCTCTCTCTCTCTCTCTCTCTCTCTCTCTTCCCTGTTATTATCGATGTTTCACGTAGCATGACTTTTTATTGGCGTCCTGACATTTTATAAACAGAGTGGCTCGAGCCGGATTTTCCCGTCGCGACGGATCCGAGCTGACGTCGGGGAGTTGAAAATCTTTCAACGCGATATTGGCCTGGCCTGGCTAGCTAATTACTCTAGACAGTCCCATTCCCTTCTGCCGACGATTTCCCCTTCGCCACCCACTCTCTTTCTACCGTTCTCTCTTTCCGTTAGACCTACAGGGTCCACCCTAGCGTAACCGTGCGTTGTCTTCGCGAAAGAAAAGAAGGTAGAGTAGGGTGAGCTCTCCATTGCTCTCGGGGCTAATGTACCCTAAAGTACTTATAGTCCACACTGGTTGTAAACGTCCGCGTGAGATTGCCGTTAGGTTAATTTTAAATCTGTGTTAATGCGGTATTTGTCCGTAGACCGGCAATATTTAGCAAAAAAGAATTTCAAACAAACCGCGTTTATGGCGATTTGCAGATTTAATGCGGTCCTTTACATTAACAACCGCACGAACATTTATAAGATATTCTTGTGACGATCGCGCTTTTTGCGATTAAAAAATCGAAATTTATTGAATTGTTTCTTTTACGTTGAATTGTCGACGAACTGAAATTAAAATCGCTAAATTATAAATTGAGGTCTGATTCTCCGACGATTCAGACGCAGTTTGCTCACCCAAAGGATGCAATTCTTCGCCGTTGAAACGAATCAAAAGGACATGTCATATCACCTCGCTCGCTGTGGTCCTACCGTCTCTTGTCTTGCAAAACGGTGCTTCCTTGTGTCAATGTCCTGATGTTACGTCTGATGGCGACTCAAAGAAACGTCAGAATAGCTTTTGAAAGCGTACCCACTCACCCAACAGAAAGAAAGAGAGAGAGAGAGAGCGGCACTTTGATCACCGAATGACTCGCGACTTTGCATTATGAAGCTAAACTGTCGGCAAAGAAGAAATGTAGGCTTTTGCTCCTGTAGAGTTGAAAACTTTTTATCGCTCTGTGAGGCCCATTACAGGCAACAGGTTTTGGTTGATCCACTCCAGGAAGAAGAGGGGGTTAACAGGTAGGAAGAAGGTATAGAGCAGTTTCCAAATTACTTTATACATGTACTCAGAATCATTAAAATAATGACATTAGAATTATGTTTGTATCGCACTCGATATTACGTATTGATAAGATACTCAATACCTTTTTTTTTTAATTTTAGAGTTTGATTAATCGTTTAGAAAGTCTACAGTGAAATCCGAGTGGACCGCAGCAAATCTTCGAGAAATATGACAGGTAACATTGAAGACAGTATATTACGTGTTATGAAACGTTAAAATCATTGCGAACTTGTTGATCCCCATTTTTCTGGTAAAAGAAGGTCTTTATGTTGGCGAAACTCTAATCAGACGTGAAGCGTGCCAAGCGATTGGTCGAAATAATCCAGCTTTCTCTCGACGATTACGTGATACTCAAACTACGATAAACGTTAATGGTAATCATCGTGATAACTAGAAGTCAGGAGTTTCCTCGCTCAGATCAGCCCGCTATTTCTTCGGTCGCTTTTCCACTGCTTTATCCTTAATCGCTCTTTCAGCCACCCGACATCCCTGTCTGGCGTGGCGCGATTCACCCTCGCGACTCGACGTAGCCAGGCGGATGGTTCCGACCGGGAAAAATAATGCATTAGAAATTCAGATGACCGAGAGAGGAGGTCGCGCCGCGATTTATCAAATAAAAGCGGTAGTACAGTCAAATACCCGTCCATGTCGTCAGTGGAAGCGACAGTTCATTTTTAATATAAAGCGCGGGCGGGGGTGAGATCTTCCGGGATGCAGTGACAAAAAGAATATGGCAACTGCCCTGCCGGGTCACCTATCTCCAGATCTACGGATTCACGATAGGAAGTATCTAATGGTTTGCGAAAGTTACGGCTGTAGATAATCTATCATGTTAGAGATACGTTTTGTTTGCACTGCCTAAGAGGCAGTCTGGACTATTTCTCGTTGAAATGCGAAAATGTTAATAACATTACTATACGGAGTTCTTAGAATTATATTAAAATCCAAAAAGAATATAAAGAAATATTAGTAAAATAAATAATTTTTCCTATTGTCATGTGATATTCGTGACCTGTCCACCTCTCCATCCATCATAGCTCTCATCGTCTCTCAACCATCCCTTTACCCCGCTGCCCAAGTTCCTCTCAGATTCTCGCTCCCATCCCGTCGCGGAACCTGCTAACGCTTAAACGGTTTATAAACAGTTTGGCAATTTATTAGACTTGGCAGTCAGGATTCTTTGAACACGGATCGTGAGATATATCGATGTGTTTGCGTTACGCAATTTTAAAATTTTGTTTCTAGACGAACTGGAAATTCTGGTTATTAGAAATTCCTACATCTCGCTCAAATAATCGCATTTACATATAAAAATATTCCTCCTATACAAAAATGTTGCAAAGCAGACAAGTGGGAGAACTAGTTAGAGAAAATTTTGTTTCTAAATAGATATTACACAAATCAGAGAAACTTAGTGAAAGCAGATTTTACTTCTAATTAACGTGATTAAAAAATGTTAGTATAATTTTCCGCAGTGTTGTACATACAATTAGCTGCACGAATAATTAGAGTAGTTGTTAACAATGTCACCGGTTCGCTTAATGAGTAATAAGATTTTAAAATGATAATATGATATATATATTTGTTTTTACGATCGTTTATGGTTGACCTTCCGGCATATGTTATCATCCTTTTTGCAAATTTTTACACCTCCTTTCCTTTTACGATGTAGAATAACAGATATAGGAACCCTCAATGTCTTTTATTCCTTGCTAGAAAGGGGAAGATACGAAAAGCATGGCGAAAGATGTCTATCTGACAATATCGTCGCCATTCTAGAGAGCTTCACCTTCGAACATTTGCATAAAATTATTATCGCCGTAGAAAATCGCAGCTGTTTCACTTTCTTTATGGAACGTCGCAGAGTATCACCGTTTGGCTAGTATTACGTTCCCGATTATATGTTATATTTGCATTATATTATATTATATTATCTTCTCCACTGAAGAAAAGAGTTTTATTAATATTTACAATGAACAAATTAGTATTATTTATCTCGTCATCGGAGTATCAGTAACGTAAAAGTTTTTTTATCCTTAAAAATTACATCGCGCGATTTTATTAGGAGTGAGAGAAAACGATAACAAAGAGGGAAAGAGAGAAGAGGGAAAGAGAGAGAGACAGAGAAGAACGATACGAACCCCACGCTTTTATAGCGCTCCATTTGGCGTAACAACGAGCGTGGAAACTTCTTTTAGTGCCGGGCTACAGATTCCGGGTCGAAACATGCGTACGATTATGGGGTTTCAGATTATCAATTTGTTATACTGTGTTTATTATTTGAGCTCTGCGCAAACGGGCGAGCCACCCGCATCTTGCTACTGAAACCCCCTGCTGCAGCTGCGAAGCATCGTACTCGGATGGTTTGGGGGATAATCTGGAATATTTTATGCGGCGTTATTCCTCCAGATGTTTTGCACCAACGTGCGACCTGGGAAAACTGTATGTATGAGAACGTATGAGAGAACTACGTTTCTTCCTTTCTATAATTCGTCTTGCCAGGTTGGACGGACTCCGCGTCGAATATTTGCAATCATCTCGCGCAACGGCTGCTAACACTCCCCGCTGTTTGAATGGTAGCGACTGTAATACGTATTGTAAGTATATGTCAAACATATCGCGTACATATGTCTTTTAATCTGTCGATTCGTTGGCAAATTTAGAAGCAGTATTTTTTTAGCAAAAACTTATTGGTAGTTATTAGTGATTTAATAATGGCAGTTGATAATACGATTTTTATTTATAATACATGCCGTATTATAGGTATTTTTAATCGGAACAACGAGATCAGTGCAGATGAATCATTTATACCTGCGAATATTAGAAATATTATTTTCAACATATTTTATCGTGCATTGAATTCGTTTTCATGAATATCGTCATTTCAAGACTCTTCTTTCCCATGAGCAACCGCAGAGACAGCGGACTGTGGAGTATCATAGTAGCTGGGATTTTCTAGGAGAGTTATCTCTAATTCAGCGAGGATTTACTCGCCAATGAATCTTTAAATTAGATGCGGTTCTTTTCGTAGCACTGCGCTCCTCCCCGGAGGGTAAAGCCCCGCTCGCTCAATCACCTATATCATGGAATCGCCGAGTATAGTCAATTCCTTCCACCCTTCTTTCGTTATCGAGTCTTTACGCTCTCCTTCCCCTCAGTTCCACTCCGCTTACCGATATTTGTGTCTCGCCGTAGGCTCTTAGAAAATCCCCGCTCTTACAACCATCCCCGTTATTTTCACTCCGTCCGTACGGATCTAAAACTACATCATAATTTTATTTAACAATTTTGCGAGCACCAAGCTGGACTATTAGTGACATCAAGTATCACCGCTATATTAATTAATGACGGAAACGCAGGCCGACGTAGTTTAGTAAGAAGCAGTTTGGCCACGAAAATGGCCGTCCCGCAGGAGGGTGTAAGACGGAGGACGGAAGATAGCGGCGCGAGGATGATGATAATCCAGCTTCTAGCCTAGTCCTATCCCGAGGGATGCAGGGATTAATTGACACATCGGCGTCTTGGAGGAGTCTGCTGGGCTGACGCCTCTGCTTTGGCACCCACCGACGTGACTGATGAGACGCCTGGAACAAGGCGTCGGGAAAAACACTCGTAGATTCGTGGCTTTTTTGTAGAAAAGGTATCCAGCAAGAATTACCGACGAAGCATGGAACGTCGGTCGCGCCTCTTCTCCTGGCAAATAACTCAACTAATCAGACCACGTCCTCCTTCATCGTCCTATCCACGGCGTTCCCGAACTAAAACATCTCAGCTGGAGGGCACGTAGATGTAACAGATTGAAATTTAATACGAGCAGCATGGTGACACATACGAAAAGACGAGATGTTACTTAAGGTTTCGTAGGACACACCATCCTCATGACGGAGATAACGCCGTCTTGGATAGAAATTCATTAATGTGGGTTCGACAGTTAAAATCGTAATAACGGGATAATGAGTTTAATTTCTGTTGGCTATAACTCATGGAAATTCAGGCATGATTAAAACTAAAAAGAAGTATTCTTTTGAACGAGATAACATCAATTCAATCGAAAGCTAAATAATAAGTTTCATATAAAATTTTTATTAATATTGTTATAACACTTTTGTAATATCATTAGATGCAATTTTTAAAATTACACATTTAAAAAATTAAATTTAAATTTTAGTAGATGTACGATTTTTGCCGAAAGTATAATTATAAAGAGGTGCACGATTATTATATATAGGCTCGCAAATCACAAAGAGATGACCGAGGCAGCGCGCGATAAGGGATAACAGTAGTTGAAAGCAAAGAGCCGACGTGTACGAGGCGTCGGTGGCGGCACCCCATGTGAGTTATGGCCGTCCCGACGCTCTCTCCCGCTAGTCCTGGGCTCAATTTACAGATGATTCCGCGTGTTACCGCCTGGCCAGCGGCTGGTTAACCTCCGTGCCAAACACTTAATCTTCCGACGTGTCCTGCGGACGGTCCGACCACGTTTTGGAGTCGGCACGACGTTAAATCGCCGTTGTAGACGCAAGATCGATGTGAGAAAGAGAGAAACGAGGATAGATAAATAGACCAAGACGTTTGTAGGGTCCCGGACGCGTTGCCGAACGGCGACCCTAGTGGCCCATAAAGTTAGCCAACCCTTCGGATTGTATCGCCATCCACTATTATATGAGCTTCAATGACGCGCGAAGTATCATTTCAAGATGTAAAATTAATGCATCATTAAAAAGACACAATCTCTACATATCTCATTTATTATTACTTGTTGTATTTGAAAAAAGATTAGCTTATTGGAAGTCTCGCGAATTAATTTCGCTACGTTAAGTTGGGAAAATATTTGCGGGCACTCGTTTTCCGAACAACTTGTTGGCTATTGTAAGGCTATCGGGGACCAATAAATTTCTGCCGTAAATCTCTCCACAAATTTATCGGTTAGTCCTCGATAGCTTCGCAATAGCCAACAAGTTGGAAAACGAGTGCTGCAGATATCTTTCTGACTTAATTGTAGCAAAGTTAATTCGCAATGCTTTTACTTCGTACAGAATTTCATCGAGTCTTTATGTATAATAAATGCAATAATAAATGAAATACCTAGAATGTATTTTTTATGAGACATTAATTTTAGTAAATTGTAAATTATACAGTACGTTGTAAATTACGAATGCGCAACGAGTTGTGCGAATTAAGAAGCGCAGTTCTAGAAGCTGTACGTTGGTTGTTTTCGAGAAATCTCCTCCATCTGAATGACATGTTTTCAGAAACAACATCGAAACAATACATCATAATTTGCTAGCCAATGTTTGTAAATGGACCTGAAATCTGTGGTATATTGACGCGTTATGTATCCCAGATGTGCGGCATCGCTTGTAGGAAAGGAACGGCTTGGAACAGTTATTAGCCGACGGATAGTAGGCACCCTGTGGTGAGCCACAATGTAGCGGTGAGAAGCCAATAGACTCCTAACGCTGTAAACGACATGCCGAATCCTAACGGCCACGTTAATTGACATTCACGTTTGTCACTATGCTTTGCTGACAAATTTCGTGATTGTGTTTGTTCAATATAGATCTCAATAGAAATAATGGATATCAGTAGGTCTATTTCTCGGTTCTCCACTAAGCTTTTTACATTAATACAATTTTTAATCAATATTATTTTAAGTAACAATCAAGTTTATGATGAAAATCAGTTAACTTTTTATTTATCTTTTACAAATAAGAATTAAATAGATATTTAGTTTCTGTTATATTTTGTAATAAGTTATTAATTATTATTAATAATTGATAAGAGATAATTGGTACAGTAATTTTTCGATGAATATGTTATAGTGTTATAATTAATGCGTTGTCTTCGTAGTGATGGTTGTTGAAATTCAAAGATATTTTTTATTTTTATATTCAAGTTTTAATAATCCTGAAACTATCTTTCTTGCTAACAGTTATATGATGATTTACGAAACCATTTTGATGACTTACCTTGCTGATTACTTTTTCTAGTAGTTTTCTTTTCCTTCATCCAGGGATACTCGGGAACGTTGACACCTGAGGGGTCAGCGACACCATGAGGATCCATCATGGTATGATACGCGGGATGATGAGCACCAGGACTGATGGAACCACCGGTCCCCGGCGAGTGTTGTAGGCTGCTGTCCCCAGCTAATTGTGGCAACGCCGTCATGAATTCGGCCATGGAAGGCTGACTGTTGATGAAGCCGGTTTCGGCGGATCCGCATGTTGGATCCATGGCTGGATGATGAGTTCCGTGCGGGGGCAGCCCGGCTTGGGTACTTGCCCCCGCGGCCACTGTGGCCAGCCAGAAGCTGCCCCCTCCGTCGTTCGCCAGGACGGGTGTCGTCGGCCTCGTCTTCACGGTCGATAGCTCTTTACTCGCGTGGACCAAATTCTGAAGATGATTGCTGAGCTGCAGATTGCCGGAGCTGGACAACTGCGATTGGCGCGGATTCTCTTCGGGGTGTATCAATGCTTGTTGCTTGCTACGCATAGGACTTACGCACTAACTTGCACTTGAAGTTTGTATCTGTCTTCTGATGACGAATATAGCAATCAGAGAATGATTTGTTGTTAAAATATAATTGTAGGATACTAAGCGATTCTCTTTACGCGATGTCCCTCTTTGATGAATTTGGGAACTGTAGACTTTGTGAAAAACACCCTATGCACTTAAATTCACTCGATAAGTGTCTCACTAAAAGTTTCGTCTATTCTTCAACTTTCAAAATGTATGTATATGTATGTATTGCGTATTTATATTTAAACATGGCATCATCACATTAATCGCGGAAATTTGTTAAGCTAAAATTTGCTTTTAAGAAGGCTAAAGAAAAGCATAATCTGCTTGTGTAGCCTATCACCTATTATCGTTTCTCTCGTATATTGTCATTAGTACGTGTATGATGCAAAACTCTATTCATTCTTTACTTTAATAACACAAAATCTTTTACTTACTTTACTCTTTCATGCAATCCTTTCAAGTATCGCTTTTCCTCGATTGCACTTATTATTTGCGTTATAGTTTACGTCAAGGGGTACATCAATCACCAAATGGTTGAATACAATTGTTTACTATGTATTGTTTACTATGTATCACTACACACTATGGTATTCACTATGATATATCATCATCATCATCATCATAAACTGTATATCCGTACTCATCTTCTTTTACAAACTAACTGGAGTAACTTGTCTCATGATATTTAACCTGGTATCAACGGGGAGCAGACTTTTGGACCACGTTACGAACATGACACTGCTTACTCGCGGTCGACATTGCTCGGACAATAGATCCGATTCATAGATCCGCCATCTCAATGCGAGAACAACCAAGCACAGATCACCACTGTCACACGTAGCCGCGACGGGTTGATCGATAGTCCGACCGATCGACGGAGAACGCCGTGCCGAATCGCGCGTATCCGCGGCTGCCGTCACCGTGCCGATCGGCCGAAACCCAGGCAAGCGGGCTAGGGTACGCCAAGCAGTCACCGATCGCGGTATACTTGCTAAGTGACGGAGGAGAGAGAGAGGACGTAGAGATAGCAACCGTGGGAAGGTGGGGAGACCGAGAGGTGCTCGTGGTGGAGGTACCCGCCGAGCGAGAAGGTGCGGCAGGAGAGGCGAAGGACGTCCCGTAGAAAGAGACGGTCGTCTCCAGTCGCTAGGACCGAAATTTCCACGATCTTTTTCGCCTCTCCGGTGTTCCCGGTGTCTCTGTTGTTACTGCTGTCTCTTTCCTCGTTCCGGGAGGGGGCGGTTGGGAGTCCACTTCGGCATCGAGGTGGAAGTCGTCCTTTAATGTGGCGGCGGCCCGATCACGTGACTTCGCTCGCCGGGATGGAGCGACCAATCGTGGAGCGGTAACACGAGCGGTGAGGTACAGCCCTCCGCCGACGTAGGCGGGCTGGCCTGTCGTGGCGACGGTGGCCTTGGAGGGCTCGGAGGGCACACAGCCAGGAGGGTACGACGACCAGGTCCGTGCCGTGAGAGTGCAGGCGGGCGACTCTCGTGCGGACGAGCACGAGGCCCGTTTGGGCGGCCACGGTTATCCGGCGCAACTGTGGGCGGTACGCGCGAGCGCGTCGTTCGGTATCCCGCCAAGTGGTGGGGAACTTTCTCACGTGCTCGGCCACGCGGTCCTCCACCTTCGCTGGATGAGCCTCCGAATCGAGGTACGACAGTCTCTCGCTTTTATTAACCCACGAATGATACCGCGAATTCATCGTCAAGTCCGCGAAACGACCGGAAACGGTTAAAAGCGGTTCGTCAAATCGCGCTATTTACTCTCGACACGTTCCGATTTGCCTTGGACCTGGTCCAATGATACTTCTTTTTTTTCACATTTGACGTTACATGTAATAATAATAGAATGGTCCTTGGGTCGAGTCCAATTCTCTCGGAATAATTCAAAGTTGTGATTTGTAATCGTATTTGCCATTATCCATTAAGATATTTTGCCTTTGTTACAAGTGGTGCAGCTACCTATCTATTTGTCGTTCTCATTTATTCATTTACTTGTTCGGCAGGGAATGTGTTGACGCTACGAGAAGTTTTCAGCTTCCACCTACGATCAATCCATGTATATCGCTGGAATGTAAATCGTTATATTTGTATGCATATATATATATATATATATTTATACCATGCGATATACAGAATGCTCCTTCAAAAGCGGATTTGGTACTGGGTCGGTCCATGGATCGAATGCAGCCGTGTCGTTATTGCAACGGTCGGGGTTGCTGGGGGCGCGCCGACTGGCATCGCGACGGCTCGCTGTGGAGCAGTTTTGATGACAGATTACCCTGATCCGCTTTGTGGAGGAGCTTTCATTTAGACAGGCAGTTTGATTGAAAAGTTCACTGTCGCTTCCGAAGAAAAAATTTGTGCCACTACCCTCATCGAGCGATCCGCATGAAGCAAGTCGTTTACTTGCTCAATCCCCTTTAGCGTGAGAAGATCAAATTCACCGTGTCCTACATGTTACAGCAGTTAACTAAATACACGGTACATTTATATGTATCTCACGTTACGGTAGAGAGACAAGGATAAAACTCGCGAACATTTAGGTTCGTATATTATTCTCTTCTAACTTTAACTCTTATAAAACTCTTAATAATAAGGTCCTAGATTTAAAATAAATATTCGAGTAACAGATATGATGCAAATAATTGTTAAAGTTTAATGAAAAATATAAAAATGCGAGAGATTGAAAAAGTTGTGAAAATGTTTGGAAAAAGTTGTTCATCAGTAGAACGAGACAAATATCTTAATCATTATCTTTTTTGTATGTGTGGATCAGTATTAATAATTTATTCAATTGCGTCAGTGGGTTAGAAGGAAATTTCCGAGGGGGCAAGGGTGTCAACCATTCTGGAGCGCAAAGCGGGCGCGGATGGCTAGAGAGGAGGCGAAAGAGGGCGAGTGAGCGGGAGGGTAACGGAGAGAGACGAGAGAGCGGAGAGAACACCCTCCACATCTGCCACCAGATTTAACTATACATTACAGACACACGATATGTCAAAGTCCTATACTTCATATCGACTCTGCCATTTATTAAAAGTTTCATCGCGCGCGCCTCGCTCGCGCCACCGATGTTCGGCAGCCCGACCCCTTCTTTCAGGCGCACTCCGAAAACATATAGGAAGAAAGGCCCGAAATATACGAACGAAAAGTTCGAGAAAAGAGCGACGGGGGAAAAAGGGGTGCGTTCCTCAGATCGACACAGTTGCAGCGCTTCGCGTGATAAAAGCGACTACGCTATCTTTCTTCGGCGATTCTTTATTTTACTCTCTTTGCCGTGTAAGGCGGAGTTTCCCCGATAACGGATTCCTCCGGAGAACTGCGCGGCGATAATTTTCACCGTTCGGATCTCTACGTTCGTTTTATTAATCTCGAAATAATTCGCCGCTTTTGCGCTTTGCAGCGTTTCGAAAGTTGTCACCAAAATCTTTTCCATCTTAAAGCAGCACGCCGTGCTGCAACATTTTGTCGAGGATAATAAGTTATATTTGGAGCAATTTTGCGCACCGCGAAAAGCTTAATGCCAGAAAAATAAGATTCTTTCGAGCTCGCCCTTTTTGTGACGACCGCGGAATTTCTGCGTGTCGGATCTTCGCGTTTCCTCCGGCTGCCGCCGATTGCGAAATGAAGTTTTATATTAAGCTTGGAGTTTTCTCTCTCTTTCTCTTTCTCTCTTATTCCGCGAGCGCGTCTCTCGCCGTTCGTTCTTTTTTCTTTCTTTCGTGCCATCGCTTTTTCTCGCTCGTCCTCGCCCTTTATGTATTTACGTACCGATAGATCGTTATATCGGCGTTTGCATATATATTGACGTAGCTGTCTCTCTCCTGCGACGCGTGATATATGTGCTATAGGGTGTACGAAAAATGCGTACCTGTGTCTTGCAATAATTCAAACATTCGTCGTTACAATGCTTTAATAACATGCGTTGTGTATCAAGTACAATAATACACTTATATATGCGGACGAAAATTTAGTTAGGGCGTTTTGTAAAAGATCCGGACGTTACTTAACATTTACTAGGTCATGATCCTTCCTTCAACGAGTCGTTATAATTAGCTGAAAGAAGTGCTTATTGAGAAAGTAGCGTTTTCCACCATTAAAAGTAAATCATCTTTCATCGCCATTTTAGCATAGCAACCGGCACGGGTCCACGAGTAGGGCTCGACCTGTCAATCTCATCGGATCACTGAGACGGGTCTTTGCCGTCCTTGCTCCACTGGAAAGGAGAGGCTCGCTTTTCGTACCTAAAACTCTTCTCCCCACTTCGACCCTCTTTCAACTTTTTTCTTCTTCGTCGTCTGGGGTAAAAGCGAACTCGTTAGACGCTCCAAGTGAAATTTTCTCTCGCTGGGTAGCTAGTATGCCACCGGAAATGCTATAGAGCGCCTACTTTCACTACCGCTTCTTAAATTCACCTTTCTTGTCGCTTATCACGTTGCTTCGAGGATCGATTAAAAATTGTTGCTCAGCTTTATACGAAGAAAGTTTTGATTAAAGATCAGATTTTCATTGAAATGAGCCACACAGCGCGCAATTTAAGGAACCTGTTACTCAGATAGACTAATTTCCTTTAAATGCGACTTAAAGATGGAACTACTTAATTTGTAAGTCGTATACATTTAAATAACCAATAATATAAATGAGAATAAGCCAAATGTTGGTCAACCACGGATCTTGGTGCGTAATAATAATTTTTGTGAATTCCCTGTTTATGCGAACTGCGCGCCGCATATTCGTCGGTCTTGAAACACAATCCTTACATAAAGCTGGAATTAATTCACATGTTAAATTGACGAGCAATTTAATAGCTTGACCGACATTTGGCCTATTTTCATTTATATTTGACAATTTCGTCGGTCCTAATCTTATTTAACCAATAATAGTCTGATGATAATTATTATAGCTGCGTAATGGAAGCAGATACGATTGTTAAACGATCAGTAGAGATGAAAATCATTCGTAAAATGAACGTAAAGCAAGGAATTGTTACCACAGGGATATATAAAGGTGAGCTGGTTCGTGTTGAACAGCAACGGTGGTTCTTGCGATTAGCGCGCGACTAAGGGGAACTCCGTGGCTGAGGAGTCTGAGGTTTTAATTAAGCATTCACTGCGGATGATATCGCATGCCTCTTTATACTTCATAGCGGCCAGATGTTGCTACGAGAATGTTCCTTGCCTTAAGTCCTCTTCCCTCTGATTCGAGCCAGCTAGAACCGCACGAGCGACGTTTCTCCCGTCGCTATTTCGTTTTAATTATGCATATTTAATTTGCTTATATCTTGGCCCCCGTGGCACGTCGGCAGAACTCGACATTTCCGCGGCAGCGATTATTCATTTGTTCGGAAATATTAATTAGCGGATCTTGTCGGATGACTTCTTCGATTCGATGACGACAGTTGAATCGCTAGCGAAAAATTTCCATTAGCGATTCAATAAATGCTGGTGATGTCACTAACCGGGCTGCGTTCGTTACATTGTAATTTACAAGATTTTGTATAAAATTTTATCATTCTTCCCCGTTTTTTTCATGGTGAATTCGAAACTTTCCTTTCGAGTTATTCTTCGGGGATAGGAAGAGAGAGCGAGGGATCTCCCCGCGAGTGCCCATGGAACAAATCTACCTCCAGAACTCGAGGTATACACAGTTCTACAGCCGACACTTGGCGCAAATTGCCCCAGTAAGTGTAGTACATTAATCTTTGGTTTGGTTTGGTCTCGGCCACCGCGTGTGTTGCGGTGGCCGCATTTCTCGTAAACCTTCTCTTTCTCCACACCGACATGCCGCACGTCCGAGGACCTTCTCCACGTTTTCGTATCCCTCTTTTCTCGCAACCACCTGACCATACACGTTTACTTCCAAGTGTCACAAATCGAGGTGGACTACGTAAAACTATGTTTATTAATACGGACAGTCTTTCCAGAATTAAACATTTCTATCGTTTATATTCAATCTCGCTTAGATGAAGTCGTCTATAGCATAGACGCTGTGGAAATTATGATTGTGTTTAATAAAAGTGACGTGTGCGTGTATGTAGTATGTATGTAAAATAAACAAACGACAGGAAATATAACGCGCATACATTTGAAAATACGGCAATAGCCTACTGAGTAAAAGTACAACGCTTTTGTTGTCTCACCCTTGTCGGTCTCTCATATTCCACTCGTCCCCGAATGAGTTCCGCCAACCCTTCCGCTCCTAACAGGCTACCTTAACTGTAACCTCTGCACACACTTGCTACTCGGGTGGTCAGAAAGCCAGACCCGGCCTTTCGTAATGCGAATACCATGTCGCACACCAGGAATTTGGGCTCTCCAGCGCAAGCCCTTCTTTATTCGATTAAATAAATTGGCAGCGATTAGGTCGACGCGGGTTTTCCGAATGGGACTATATGTCCGACGATGATCGAGCATAATTAATTGCGGCTACTCAACATTTATCTATGTTACTTTCCCGCAATATTATATTGACATTGTGAGCAAAATAATATTATTAAATAGAGAAAATTATTTTAATTTTAATATGAATTGTGACATTTATTTATGAAACAAATCACGATATGTCTAGTTAATTCATTATAAAATTTTTGATTATTTAAAATTAGCGATGAATGTTTTATAAGAAATAAAAAAGACATAGGTGAATAACTAACAAATATAAAATAATATATAATGTTGTAAATAATAAAGCAAACATTGTTATAAAAATTTTTTAAATATTGAATTTCCTCTTGAGCGTAATTTTTTTTCTTAACTTTGGAAAATGTTAAAGTTGCAGATATTATATTTTGTAATAAATTGATCAGACAAATAAATAATTTGTAGAGTATTTGTTTTACGCTTGGACAAGTATCTTAAAATATTTACATGATAATACAAATCCGTTGATATCTACGATTGCTATTAACCATATAATAGGAGATGCATTTAGGCTTTCCGGTAATTCTCTGATCTCTCAAAGTATGGGCAATCCTTGGAATTAGGCGGTGAAATCGCTTTCTGACCTACCTATGCAAGTTCTCGCTGATTGTATCGTAACGACGTCATAACTCGACACATAATCTGAAGGTATGGTATAATCGCCACGTGATCAGATTTCGATGACCGTGATAAATCGCGCGTTTGACTGCTCGTCGTTTTACTAAGCTGGAAGTAGATAAGGGAAAACAAAATTAACTTCCCTTCTGAGAATAAGACACGAAAAGAAATAACATTTCTCCAATCGATCAGAGAGCAGATTCACGCAATCATGCTCTGTATCTGCCGTTAGGTGTATCATATTATTCGCGAACACCTCCAGTGTTCTAACTTTAGGCGTCTCATCACCCCCTTATGGAGCTTGATGACTTGCACATTCGTGACCAGGCATCCAGAGCACGCGGCATGAATCTCCTTCATGTGCATGTGCGATGGACGATGTGTTTCACCCTTCGAGATCGTTATCTGTTCGGATCACATATCCATTTATTTTTAACTGGAAACATATAATCATTGAATGATATTGCTCTTATATTTTGATCTTGTTATTTTAAATATTATACATATATAATTGTTACAGATATATAAACGGTTATCTCCGAGCAGTACTTTGTGCAATAAAAGACGGAATTTTTATCGAAATAAAAAACGTTTCGTTTATTTTAATACAAAACATTAATGGAAAATTTATAATTATAATGCAAAATATTTATTATCAAATAGTGGAGAGCAATAAGAGAATGTTCCTATTTATCATATCTTATACAAAGTATCTGAAGTAAATATCATGTTTTGGGCCTGAAATTCATATCTTCTATCTTATGCAATTACTGAATGTATCGCAATAACGAGATCACATTGGACATACTAGTTTTGAATAAGATTAAATCGAGTTATCTCAGTCAACCGTGTATCCAAAAACTTTTTGCTTATGATGCTCCTGGCACGTGCTCAATGCATTACCTTAATGAATTAGAAATTGGTCGAGTATTCACGGCGGACCGAAAGTTCAATTAACTTTAAGAATCAGATGACATATTTAATTTCCTCGAGATAATGAGAGTGGGTACGAGGAAGTGAGGCCGGCAGTGGGCGGGAAGATACCGGCAGCAGTCCCGGAAGAAGACGCCGTTCCTTCATGCTGGTGTTAAAAGGGAGAAAAGAGCGTCAAACTTATCGAGAGAGGGAAGGTGCTGAAAGAGAAATATGGAAAATTAAAAATATTCGTATTAAAGACGAGCGAGAGTAAATGTTTATATTTGCTACACGGCAAATATAACGAAATAGTCTGGTTGCAGCAATTGTAATCATCTTGTAAATATGTTTTATCACACTATTGTATCGACATTTGGATATTTTATAGGAAAAATTACTTTGTTACTCATTAGTCTTAATCATGCTTCTGTTCGTGATGTATGTGAGCAATACAATGCTCGGCTTATTGTGAACATTGCGATTACGATTTTTTCTTCTTATATTGAGTTTCTGTGTCTGTCTTTTATCATTTGTAAATTTCATTACATCGCTATTATACAGATATAAAAATATTAATATATTATATTTTAATATGAATGAATATTCAACGTTTGACTATGTCTTTAATTTTAAGATAGAAATCAGAATTATGAACGATATAAGATTCACACGTGGGCACGAAAGATTCAAGCCTTTTGAAGAATCGTAATGATCGATTGGTTATGAAGAAACAATAGGATCGTAATGATGAGATCCGCTGTCGCGGCGGAATTTTGTCAGGAACCTTTTATCCCCTGGCAAGAGGAGTAAATCGTGCGGTCACGACGTACATCTATTTGTCACTTGGACCGCCTCGTAGCAGACTGTCTTCGGAAAGACAGTAGGGCGTCGTGACGCCTGGCCAGAGTCCGACACCACGTCGTACGTGGTCTTTCTTTTCCAGCGGTCTTCCCTTTCCCCTCTTCCTCTTGGGACCACTCCATCTTTCCTCCCTGAACCGGATCCTCCGAGAGAAGTAGGTAGCCCTCCGTTAAAGAGGTAATTTGTGCCACGAGCAATCCAGCACACTTCCGAAAGTTGTGCACCTTTCCGCGAAATCCCCGTCGAAACGCTGTTGCTTGTTGCACCAAATTCTATCTGCGTCTCTTCTCTTTTCTCTCATTTCGCATTGTTATCAAATACTCACGAGATTATATGTTTGATTTTTAACGTACACGCGAAGCTACTCTCTTATAAAAGAATTTATTACGAGTTGCTTTTGATTTTTGTCATCCAATGATAGTTTAATCTTAATTATATCCACGTTAATCGCGAACATTTTATTACACGCGACATTTTCGGCGACTGATTTATCCTGCCGTCCTCTGTCTCTCTCAAGAGCGACTACGGAATAAACTCAAGTCAAGGTGGAACTAAATCCCTATTTTATTTACCGAAAGGCGGCAGGGGTGAAGACGGGTGCCGGGGAGGGATCTCGGCCGTGTACTAAATTTAAAAGTAAAACCTCCGCCTTTGTTGCCGAATCCCCGTGCTGAAAGAGAAGGTTGCTCTGCTTCCACGAGCCATTCAACAGATTTAAATAGCTCCCGAGCTTCCAATAGCTCGATGGCTCTTTTTCGTTGTTTTAAGGCTCCCGCAGTCTGTAGGTTAAATGATACCGCATTCTCATCGGGCAACGTAACCGCGAGCTTCGGTGCAATTTGTCAAGAAAGAAGCCCTATTTGTAAATTACGTCTCTCTGATGCGCTCTATTCGATTTGCCGTATAACGTCGGAATATATGATCACGCCCCGTAGGTGGAAAAAAAGGCACACCATTGTCTGTTTGCTAATAGTCAATAATACTTTGCGCGTACATTGTGCGAAATTTCACGTCAGACGTTTCTGCGCGTGAGGCTGCCGGCTTTACAAGACCGGTGATCGGTTAAATCGAATCATAAAAGAATCCTAATTAAGTTTCTCGCTCTTTTGTGCGAGGGCGAGCTTGCCGGCTACGCGAGAGCTTACGAAGTAATGACGATGAGAAAGCGCGGCCAGGGCTCACTGTCTTCGCTCGCGAAATTGGGACTTCCGACTTTCGCTGCCCCGCTAATTTTGAATAATATTCGCGGCAGGCGCCGCAAGTATTCCTTTCCAGCTGTGGTTTTCTGACCGTAAGCGGTGAAAATACAACAAAATCCGTAAATTATTGAAATCAGTATTGCCGTAATTTATGCCATTTAACCAGAAAATCGTACGATATATAAATTTTCCGATTTTTTAAATAATAAATTAGGTGAAATATAGAGGCAACGTAAAAAAAGAAAAATTAGGCAAACTCAAAACGATATTTTTTGCGTTAGATAAATAGTACTGCTATATCGAGGTAATTAGCGAAATCATGATGGTTTTTAAAGATACATGGAAATTGTGACCGTAAGATTCCCGTAACAAAAGCTGACCTTTGACCACAAAGCACCTGCCAGCGCTGTAAAAAGGACAATAATATTTTTATAATTGAAATTAATTGCATGTTGACCACCGTAGCGCACATGCTTGCGCGACCCGCAATAAAAGTAGAAATGGTAGAAGTCGCCCCACGGACGACAAATGGAAACAAAGCAACCGTATGGTGACTTACCCTTCGTGTAAGTAATATAACGCAAAAGCTTACTTAGATTCATTAGAATGCATCTCGGAGCTCTCCTCATTAGCGTCTCACGACCTACATACAGCAATTGCGACATAAATCAGAAAAAAATGTTATCAATAGACTATCTTTTTCTATACAATTTTTGTATGTATAATTTTATAGTGAGTTTAAATATGTATAAATATTCACCTACTTTGTTATATAAGACAGTAACTTTGTTATTTAAAGACAGTACCTAATTCCGAGCCAGTAAATTCTTTAATGAGTTTCGATGGTCTCATTTAATCCACCTCATTTAAAAGCACGAGATCGGCCAATCGTGTGTACAGCTATCCGGTAAAAATTAAAGAGAGCAACACTAACCACTTCGGCTGGGCTACTCTTATAAGTAGCGATCAGCAGCTGAATTAAAAAACAAAGTCTATACCCGACATCTTGAGGAAACCGCATTTAAAGGAGAGCCGCGTTCGCTTCAGATGCCGCGCACCCAATCATCAAAGTCGCATTTTCAGCATAATGGGTGTGTTTAGTCGATGGGAGCTGTCGAGAGGGATACAAGCGGGAGGGCAGGGGAAGCGATCGAGTATCCCGAAGGTCTCAGCCAGTCGACGATCCGGAGACGCACCGGACTCTCGATCGTGATCGAGCCCCCTCTGCCACCAATAATCATCGGACGGCCGCAATTACGATGCCCGAGGCGGCCAATCGGCGTCCCTCAGGTTCCTACCTCTCTCTCGGCACTCTATTATTAGGCTGTATTATCGTAATGCTCCATCCACCATGTCCGGAGCCAACGAAATGGCTTCTATAATAGGGACAGTCGGATCCGACATTTACCTCCCAGCATCCTTGCGCGCAATCATCGCGTGCGATGATCGCGAAATCACGACAGGACTGCGAGTCTGCTCGCTCGCTTCTCCCATCGCGCGATGATTTTCTTGTCCTCGAGCGGCCCATGGTGTTTAAACGTGATGCGGTATCCTCCGTGATTCATGAAAATTGAATTGAAGGTCAAACTCGTTGAATTGAGCTGGGAAAACTTAGCGAAATGGAATTTCCGTTATATCTTCTTGTTTTCTTGGTTGATGTCTATCAGCTGCATTAGGCCGAGGCTACGTTTGTTAGCATCTACATTATGACGAACGGATCTTTATCTTGACATTCCTTTCGCATGACACAAGATCAAAACTTGTGATACAAGCAGGCGGTATGGAGGCAAAGTTTATTCCCAAAGAGATAAGAAGTCTCATAACATCACACACTAATACAAATATCGTAGGAATCTTACGTCAGAACGTAGCATCCGGTTTTAGAGATACCTACGTTGAACGCTAACGAAGATCATAGTACTGATGTAGACTCGAAGATGTACATTTAAGTAAAAGTATATTCTCCAATTTTTAAATAAACTTGTCTATTTTTTGATTTTTTCAAATTTAAATAATACAAGCAAATCCCGAATAATACCTTATCGAGATGACTGACATATGCTGGTCGGCAAATCGGATATGTGTTGAATCATTTGATCGAAGGGAAACCATACACGCATGCTGCGTGAACGATGTTTCAGCGATGTTTGCTTGATTCTTACCCACAATGTCTGTCATATGGACGAGAGAGGTGAATAGTTGGGCAGGGGAATGTAGCCCCTTTCCCAACGTAGGTGGTTGGACGGTCTGAGCAACGGGGGCGGGGGAGTATTGAGGGCGCTAATGTTCCCCAGGCAGGAAACGCCGTCTCCATCCTGCACCCTCTATCTCTTCGCTTGCTCGCCTATTTTTATTCGTCTTTATCTGAGACTTGAGTCGGTTCCTCTCCATTTCCTCTTGAGGAGTTCTTCCTCCTCCTCGCGTTGCCATCGCCTCCAACCGCCACTGCCGTCGCGGCATTCTACCTTTTCCCCTCCGGGTACCGATGCGGTGACAACAACATGCAAACATTCTGGTATTTGCAATTCGAATGCCGCAAAACGGGGACGGAAAGCCGCGACGGAACAGCCCGAGGCGGTCCGCTTAACTTCTCGAAGACGCAGCCGCGACTACGAGCTCGCTATTCTATTAACCGCTCGGATAAGGGTTGTCGCGGAAACCGCTATCGTATGCCGACAAATTTTTAAGAAATGATCGAGGCAATTGATACGGCAATAAGTTCTCTAATATATGCAGTTTTATAGTTATTTCATAATTATTAATCGTTCGTCAATTGCAATGCATTTATAAGATATATGTAAGAAATAAATTTTAAGAAAACGATATTTTATATTGATCATGGATAATTAAATCAAAATTTAAATATAAAAGGAACATTTATAGGTAAACAAGTTTATTAAGCATAATTTTTAATGTTTGCATTTTATTTATATAATTCAATTGAGTTACATATAAATTATAAAGAGTTGGATTTCACCCTCTGTAAAGATACCAAATATGTAATCAACGAAGGTTAAATACAAACGTGGCGTAATGGTATTAACTGGATTATAAATTTTTATTCACGGATTGTATAATTTAACAGCAGATGCACGTAATTTGGAAAGCGCCCATTTGCAAAATATTGAGAGATGAACGTAAGATTCGTATCATGAAAGCCAGTTTGGATTTTGCCGTGAACGTTAATATCATTCGGCGATTTTATGCGTACGAAATAAAGACATTCACTGCGATGACAATCGCTTAAGACATGATGATGCACGAGGATGATGCAAAAGGATGCACGCGATCGGTAAATATGCGGACAAGCAGATGCGGTAACGGTAATTATAAGGACTGGTCATCTGCAGCTTGTCCTTCATCACATTAAATTTTTATATCTCCGCAAGATTTGGTTGGTTTTTCAAGAGTTTCATAAAAATTTGTAAATGGAAAAGATGCAAAATATTTCTAAGAAATATAAAATCAATATGGTGTAAATAATGATGGAAGACAATAATTTTATATCACTAACAAGTTGTGATAAAAATTAGAATATACAATCTAATCGAATGTAGCCGTAAAAAACACTATGAATGCAATTAACGTATTTAGTGATTGCAATCGATGTCTACTAACAATGTTATTTGTTCTCTGATCTACTTGGCGAGACAAGATATTTTCAATATTTCCTTTCTTAATTTTTTTATCGTGCACGTAATACGCATGCGTGTGTTTGCGTTTATACGTTTGTTGGGGCGAGTTCTGGTCGCTATGTAATTAAGTACGTATCGTTGCGGGGTTGTTTCGTAGGTAGGCGTATTCGGTGCTATTGGGCCACCATTCATAATCACGGAAACGAGTGCCGCCGTTTATTATTCTACTAATTCTAAACCAACGAGAAATGAGGCAGTGCCTTCGATCACGAGATACTGATGTGGCCGGACGGTCAAGTTCGGTAGACAGCTTACAAATAATATTGCCACAAATTATGGTATCAGGATATCTTCTTATTGATGTTTTCTAGTGAAAAGCACTCTTAATACTTTTGAATGTTACATTTTAGATAAATAATTAAAGTCAATATCAAAAGAAGCAATATTTCGAGGCTACGCGATTGATTACTCTTTCTATGCATTTATAACGTAATATATAATGTTTCCTCCGTTATACTCATAAACTTTTCACAAATTGCTATAGACTGATCCAATAAAAAAAAATGTTAGGCAGTTTTTTCTTGCGTTAAGCAAACTTGGAGATTTGAGATTCAATTCGAGAACAAAGAAGATTTGCGTGACTCGTAGGCGTTCCACGTGACATGCTATGTCGATCGGCACGTCGACCAATCGGCTTTCAGAGTCCGCCCTGGTATACACTTATACCTTGTGCATAGAGATCCTTTGATGTTTCAGGTCACGTGACCCGTCCGGCTTCGATATCAATTCGTGATGCTAAGTACGCCTTCGCGTGTACGTCGTTTCTCATTGCAAAGTTATAGGGACAGCACTTGTAACCGCCAGAAGGAAATTTCGTCTGTTCTGACAGTCCAATCTCCAGATCTACACGAGCGTGATAGTTCACTATCATACCGTGGGTAACGTAGAAAGTCTTGGTTACGAAATGAGATTTAATTGAAGGGTTCGGGTTGATTATTATGGTCCGTCATCCGTGTTTGCCGGACACGACTTTCCGTAAAAATCGTATAACACGCCGTCAAGCTACACGAATGTTGGGAGGATAACGTCGAATTGGCGCGTATGCGGTGATAAATCACGCATAATTGTTCGTAAACTGTAAAGCGTTTGATAGTGTCAACAAAAACCATCCGAAAGTGGTAACTCATTCGATAGTGTCAACAGAAACAAGTTGTTAGCCCGAAAGGGCAGCTCGCGTCAGGCCCACCCCAGGATTCCGGAGTGTTGGTGATGGATGATCGCAGATACACTGAAAAATGGTGATGGATGGTATATCGCTGCCTATAAACATTGACAGAATCTGTTACGTGTATCCTAATAAGTTATCTCGTGCCGTGTCTTAATAACATGCGTCTTCTTCGTTAGAAATACGTTTGAAATACATATTGTCTCACATTGAACATTACAGTTTGGAACTTTGGTGATAAATTTTTTATTGTTTTTTACAAAATAATAAAAGATTTTCATCGAAACATTATATTGCTTAATCACTTATCTTTTCGTAAAATTAATTCGTGATATAAAACAGACATACGCTGCACATACGTATTACGCGCAAGCAATGTTTTTATGCGTCTGTTATAAAAACTGTTATAAAAATTCTCGGAAATCGGTAGTGAATTGTCTCTAATGAATTACATCGACGTAAAAACATTTAATGACTCTAATTCAATAACACAGAACGCTGTTAATATGAATGGTAGCTTACGCCGCGCGTGTACGACGAGCATGATCTTTGACGAGAAATTCCCAGATCTCAAAGTGAGCGATGCAGATGGTTACAAAAAGAAGACGAGCCGTAAGGGCGGCCGGAATTTGATTCTCGGTGACGTATTAAATGTGTGGTAGCGCCCGTTGGTGTCAGGGGGATTGCTTTAATCAGTAGATTAATTCGTCATGGCCTCGCAACGTAGCAACGTCCTTTGTCGGCCACTCGTAAAATATGAGCCAACGTACATAATCAACTATTTGTGGTAATGAATATTATGCGGCCGGAGAACGTGTCATTAATAACGCCGAGCCGTGCTACGCAATCTTTTTTCTTCGCGAACGCCGTACATTATATACACATACACCCTCTATTACCAAATCCGTAGAAAAATAGCTCGCGCTCGGTGCGTCCTTGGCGCCTGTAATTCTTTTCGTCGTGCGAACGTTCAATTGTGAATTGTTACAGCGAAACGAATGAAAGCTGCGACATTCGTCGACATGTATGCGATATTGCAAATATTTGCAATATCGTGTACGTGTCAACAGCCAATAGCAGTTTGGAAGCGATAACGTAATGCAGACGGAATGTAAGTCGACAAACTATCATTGGCTGTGTTTTCAAAGTTGCTCCATAATGCCGCTTTAAATGCTTATCCATGTTCGATAACTTTCGCGCCGGCGCTTACGTCCTTTAAACCTAAGCTCTATAAAGTGAATAGCGACGCGAAGTTGAATCGGCCACCGTGAGAGCGCGGTTGGCGAGCTTTTGGTAGCTCTACGGAGAGCTCCAAAACGATCTCTTTCCTCCTCTCTTCCCTCCTCAGCCACCCCTACTCCTTCGGCCGTGTGCCGTCACAGGTTCACCTCTTGGCTGAACCCCTCCTGGACAACTCCCCGCGGCGAGAAGACAAATGAGCTTGAGGTGAGAACTTGCCCGATAAATACCAAAGGCGACACAGCGTTTGACCAGGGAGCATATAGCGCAGAGCGGGCAAGAAATACTGCGTCGGACGGTCCTTTCGCCCTTTAGGACCTCCCTGCGTATCCACGGCCCGTGGCCGCTTCGCCTCTTCGCTACCCTTCCTCTCCCGGTGAACTGACACAACCCCCAGCAACCTGCAACCTTCTCGTATTCCGGCTAGTCGCGAGACTCATTTACCTTCAGCGAAACTCTTCCATACCTTGCTTCCACAATGACGTGCGTGCTTTAATCGACTTCTTTCTTGTTTCTAACGCAAACGGCGTCCGTTTCTTTCGAATGAATTTTGCGATAGGTCATGACAGGTTCCGTTGATAAAAAAATTGATAATAGATACTTTTGCACAGAGTTCATGATTTAATTTAAACAAAATATATTTACATTTTTTAACGACTGTTTTTCATTAATTAAAAAGGAGGAAAGAGTTAATTGCGGACTTCAATGAAAGAATATTATTATGTTTCAAGATGTTTGTTAATATTTATTGTATTATATTACTGGCAAAGACTTATTGTTTTCGACTTTGGAATTTATATGCCATTTACTATGGCAAATTATTTCTCGTTACATTTTTTACAATATTAATATTTATTCTAATCAGAAACTTTAATATTCCTAAATCACCAGTAAATAATTAACATATAATAAATTGTAAGACGACTTGACTGGCCATAGATGATATTTTATTACTACGTTGGGGGAGGAGGGAGAATCTAATAGATGCTTTAGCATTATTATTAAATTTAATACTCGTAGAGGATCACAATCCGTACGGTTGATACGTAGTAATAAAATACCATTTATGGCCAGTCAAGTCGTCTTACAATTTATTATATGTTAATATTTATTCTGTTTAAAATCACTTTTTAAAAATATTATCGGTAAATTTTATGCGATGTTTACATAAGACCTTTTCTTTTAAGCCATCATGTGTCTTGGAAATGCATTAATTTTGCAAGCTGGATAGAATTTAGGATTCTATCCGGAAAGCTACTGTACGTTCGCAAGCGGAACAAATTTCAGTCCCAAACTTGGGTACCACGTGCTCAGTGGTCACGCTGCGGTTAAAAGAATTGGATATGCATATTCACGGAAGTTATGGCACGTTTTGTTGAGGCTAATAAGAAACACGTTGAATTTTACATTCTCTGCAAAAAATATGTTAGTATAAAAATAAATAAATATTAAAAATTTTAATGATTTAACATATACGAGCGTATTTTACACTTTAATTCTCAATATTGTTATTCTACACTGAGAAAAAAATTTGTTGAAGAAACAAAATATTTAGTCCGATACGTTCAACTAAAACATTAGTTGGTTTAACTGAACATTAGTTGAATTAAAAAGGGTACAGTTCATTCAATGTCAACCATCAAAACTTTTTTAATCAAAAATTAGTTAATTCAACTAATGTTCAGTTAAACCAACTAATGTTTTACGTTGAACGTATCGGACTAAATGTTTTGTTTTTTCAAGAAATTTTTTTTTCTCAGTGTATAACATGTTATAATATTGCATTTTTTCATACAATGAGAGTCCTAGTTGATATTTCAATAACTCAATAGGATCTATTAGATATTGAATATATTATAAAGTATCTGTCAAATAAATAAATTATTCACGAAGAGCAAGAGGTCTCGCGGCACGTTTAACCGTTCGCAAACCGAGAGAGGCGTATCTTTCAGCGGGCGAAAAAATATTTTTGTGCTTTTAGCCAAGGCAGCTACGGAGAGAATCATTTTTCAACGGTGCTTCGTAAAAGAGACAGACAGCGAGAGAAACGCCGGTCGAGGCCGCCGGCGATGTCAAACGTCAGCGAACAGTCTGCTGCCCTCTGCCTGTAATGTGTCTTTCTTCCTCCTTGACATTTCCGTGTCTTCCATTTCGCGTGCGGTACACACACGAAGCCTATTGAATCTGCCGCGCTGATCCGGCCATGAGACACATTATTGCAATTCCTCTCGCGCCGCGACGTTCTCGTGATCAATCGTACGGGCGCGGGCGTCGTAAGCGAGAAAAATGAACGGCACTCAAAAATTTCTAATTTCAATTCCATCCATTACGTTTCCCTCCTCCCCCCTCCCTCCGCACTGCGGAAAATAAAAAAAAGATTCTGCCGATCTTTTATGCCCGTTTTTTCCCTTTTGGCGGGGTCGTTAAATCTCGGTATCGCCGTGAGCGATCGCACCGAAATATCGAGGACGGTTCGAATCGACGTTGGGGTCGTTGAAGGAGGAGGTGGAGGAGGAAGGGAAGAAACAAAAGAAAAAGGGAGAGAAAGAGTGGGGCTTGGTACGTAGGGCACGTTCGTGGGACCACCGCCAATGTATGCTGCCCGCATAAACTAACAGGCGCATCGGATTTTACATAAAATTCCGGCCGAGAGCCGTGATTTCAGGAGATGGACGGGGAAACGTGACGAACCACCGACAGTCATTGGTCGCAAAACCGGCGACGCGACGCTACGTTGAATTATGATTACGGATTATATGCCGTCGTACTTTACATTCAGCAAGCCTTTCCTTCCACGTGCATTATTACAGCATAGATATGCGTTAGATATCTCGGTAAATTCAAATGGCACAAGAAACTAAAAGACATTCTGTCGAACGTCCGAAACATTCGAAACTTCTTCCAGCCGTCTTCGGATCTTTCAGATGCCAGCTCATTGTTGAAAGAGATATTTCAATTAAATATCTGACTAAAAGTTTTATGAACTCTCAAGAGCTATATGATGACACTTTGATCAATACAATATAATTCTTTGTTCACAAACGATACCTAAAACAGGATATTGTTCGGTGCCATGGACGCGCAATAATCATTTTACCAAATGGGAAACGCCGCACTAGGGAAGAGCGAAAAATTGCCTTAGCTGGCATCGCGAGCATGCAAATCATCGGGTACACCTTCCGCGCGCCAAGCGCAATTACTTCTGATCAGACATCACGTATCCGCCGTTTTGCAGCTCGCGCGCGCAGCTACGTGGTGGGCTTTCAGCGTGCAATTTGATCGTAAATTGCTTCGAGGCGAAATCTTCCGGTGACGAGTCCGTTGTACGTCCGACGCTTCGGTACGAACGGCGAGAGAAACATATACGAGGACAATGAGGGACAGAGGGACGAAGAAACGGCGATCGAAGGGCGAGGAGGGGGACCCCGGTCGCGATCTCACGGGGAGGACGGGTGGATGGATGTGAATGCAATTGTTTAATTGGGAAAACGGCGCGAGGGCATGTATAGACAAAACTGTTAGAGGCGAGACCCATCCATCACCTATGGCGGGCCTTCTCCGGCGAGGTCGTACGGCGCTTTCTGTTTCTAGATTGAGAGCGAAGCGAAAGAGGAGATGATCCGTGTTTGGCCCTCCTGGACTCGCAGTCCGCCCGACTGACACGCGTTCATTACCACTTATTTGATTTTTACCATCGTGGGTGACACGCTGCGTCAACGGACTTCCGTGTGAACATACATCCCGTATCATCACAGCGATTTGACAATTAATTGAAATAATATTTGACATATAGTTGATGAAATTTGACAAAATAAAGCAATTATTAATATGTATGTGGGTAAGTTATTTACGCATATATTTTATTTCCCACTTTTACATGTAATTTATTGTATTTATATACAATTAGTATGTTATTTATATACAAGAAAAAATATATATATTGCTTACTATACAAAAGAAAAACTTCTTTATGTTTATTGTGTAATTGTATTAATTACACACATACAAAGCATAAATAAATATATTTAATATTTCTTATGAATAATTGTTTTGTTTCTTTATTCTTATCACTGAGCATATATAATGTAGGTACTGCATATATAAATTTATTTGTAAATAAATATTTTTATAAAAATAACAAAATTTAAAAATTAAAAAGTTATATACACATAATATATATTGTATATACGCCGATTGTGATCGTTACTCCGTATCTTCATTTTGAGCTGGAATATCTGTGCCTTTTGCAATGCATTGACGATTCAATGTGCTTTTGCGTATGTTTCTCGTGTTATTGAGAATTCCTGGTACGTCTAATCCTGATTTTGTCAGCATCCGTATCAACGATCGATCATTCGTGCAAAAAAAAAGAGAAAGGTGAAGGCCTTCGTGTCAGTTTCGGCGAGATGGAGAAGGAAGCATTTTCATAGGCAGGGTATCCAGGTTGGCTTGTGACGTGGCAACGGTTACATGCAAGCGCCTGTAATAGGGTGAGCCCGAGGGTGAGGAGCTTGGACTTGACTAATGAGGCGGTGCGTCCTCGACGTTATTAGATCGCCGAAGGAGTTTTTGAGGATGCCCGGGCTCCGAAGCGAAGTCGAATCCACCGCGAAGGATGGGTAATGATACGGCTGGACCCTGTTTCTTATTTGTCAAACGTCAAGCACAAAGACGTTGCCCAGTTGTTTTCGGAGCAGAAGGAAGTCCCGGCACTTCTCAGAATGATAATCTACTTGCAAATGCGAGACTCTTTAGTTGATTCGGCCTTTTGTAATCCTCCGCGCCGGTGGGACTTTCCTCTCCGTACCTTCCGTGCCTATTACGCAATTATAAATAATAATGGCGGCGGTGACACAATGAGTTCAGTAAAAAATGAACAGTAATGGTTTGTTCTCTACGATGCCACTGGGAATGATAGGTTTCTATGCCTGCGATGAACTTGCCTTCCTGTTTCGTGCGATATATCTGAGTCAACTATAAGTAAATTCATGTCTGCAGTGATATTGCACTGTTGTTCCGGTGAGTCAATACTTCAAGCGTCACATAAAATGCAGTATTCTATATGTTTTTGTGAACAATTAAAATGATTTGATAATATTAGGTATTGCTTAATATTTATTTACTTTAGATTATTAGTTATATTTAATTGTACCGAATTCCGTGTTACATCTCTTTTATATTCTGCACTATAAACTTGTTTCTAAAAGTTTTAAAAAGTTTAAGAATAATAAGTTAAGAGAATTAAGCAAAGAATAAAAACAGTAATGTGAAATAGGTGACCAGAACACCCGCATGAGGTGCACCGTAGCGTGTATAGCACAATAATTAGCGTTTTAATTGCATCCTTCATGTATGAACGGTGATCGTTCCACTTCGCGATATACGTTAACAAAGCTAATTTCCTCCTTCTTTTCTAACGCCACTTAGTGGAACGAAATCGTATTCTTATCTATTAACGCAGCACTGAACATGTGTAGGTCGATATTTTTTCGTCTTTTTATTTTACTCTGAAAGTTGTTATACTTGGCAAGGTGGAAATATCTCTCATGAAAATTCTATAATATATTACTTTACACAGATATATATATATCTGTGTAAAAACATACACATTGATCAAAAGAAATAATTATCTTTATTTAAAACCCGTTTGCTTTATCCATTTTTCCGTCTCTTGCAGCTATAGTAATTATTCTTTTCAGTTTTTCAATCGCGCAGTATTTTTGATAATTTACATTATGAAACGGTTGTAAGCCAAATCGCGATTCAATGCTAAACGCCGCGAAATTCAACGCGAGCAGAAGTCAGATCTGAAGCTCTTGCAGCTTCCACGAGAAAAGAGAAGATGGGAGAGGAAAAAGCGTGTAGAAAGAACAAGCGATGGGCAACCGTGGCAAAGCTGCTTTCGCCTCGCCGAATGAAATTGCCCCGGCAATCGGTGGTTGCTTATTAGCGTTTGACGTTCGATTAGTCAAGTGCACAGGCTGCGATCCGCCGTTTGAAGAATCCACGGCTCCTCCCATTACAGGTTCCTGGACTGTTCGTGGTCCCAGGATACTCCGCTGGCTAGCAACCATGCATCGGAGATCTCGGAGAAGCGAGCAACAGGCATGTAGCATCATCACTCTTCCTCCGCGAGTCTTGCACGTTCTCCAACCATGCATATACCTTGTAATTACGTTAACTACTTACATACTACTACCAGTCGTACTTGTTCAAATTGGTGTAGTTTAATGTTTTGTTCAATGTCTTTAAGATATCGCTAGGGTGATAGTGCAGCAAAATAATAGTTTCTTCGTATCTGCAAGGAATTACAAATTAATCTAGTCTCCTGCTCTATTTTTCTGTATGTGTGTGTGTATAAATAATATACATGTGTGTGTTGTACGCGCTGATATTTTCTCAATTTTAACTTTCCATAAAGTATTATAGCAGTCAGCTTAATTTAGATTGATAATAGGAACGATTATACAAAATTTCTTCGGGCGTATCTAGAAACGAGTTCGATAACCACGTTGATTTCCCTTCTCTAAAGTCTTGATTCAGGTTTGCAGACTCGGGACGTCTCTTACGAGGATCATTTATCACATCTTGTTGTCTTTTTAAAGACGCGTTTCCTTTGTCACGTCTTTTGTCGTTGGTTAACCACGGCGGTAGGTAGGCTCGTGGGTAATGTGTAGGTGGACCACAGTTAGAATACACGAGCGTTCAGCAGATCAGGTGAAGAGGATCCGAGGAGGGAAGATAGTGGAGAACGGAAGCGAGAGGTGGCAGTTGGCTTGATACGCATGTAAAAGACAAGAGAGTTTTAATTCCACTGTGACACTGTGTGCGTCCTAGTTTTATATTCTGACATTTCTCTCCTCTTTGAAAAAGTGAAGTGAGATAATGGAACATAATGTAGCGTGCTCCGACCATGCTACCTCTTCTGAAGTTGTCGGTTTACCGCCCCGGTTGTACGGAGCGTTGCGGAAATAGCCGGATAATAGGATGTCTGACTTTAATGACTGAACTTTAATGGGATGATAATAATAATGAAAAAAAAAAGATAAACAACGTATCCGTCGAGATACTTTGAATAGCGATACGAGGCGATTCTTATTACGTAAAATACCATTTATATCGCCAGTATTATTCATATACTTTATATATACGTACATATATACTCGGCAAATATGTATATTTAGAACAGACGTACAGGTTCTACATTACGGATATGGCAAAAAGTAGAATGTTTTTTATCCGCTCGTCCAGTAAGAAAACTTTTACGTGTATGTTCCTTAATGATCCATCCGTTTGGATCTCACGAAAACTTCGTTTCATCGCGTATGATGACCACACAGAAGCGACTATAATCTTTTTACGAGAAAAAGTGAGGACATGGAAGATATCGAAAGTAAAATTCTCATTATATTCCTTTTGCAGAAATCTATTTATTTAATCTATTAGATGGTAATGAACGTTTCTAAATTCGGTTCTCACTACTTCTGTTGTTATAAACACGTTCTTTAAACCTCATTCTATCATAATTTATCTCTCGATTATTAGAACGAGTTCAAATCTGTTCTCGATGTAATTTTATAAGGTTACTTTTTTATTTATTATGAGAGTAACAGAGAAGATTAATAAAAACTTATCCTAACTTATCATAACAGTTATATAGATGTTATGTTTAACTATAACAGTTGACTTTAATGGATATACCAGTGCATACAAAAATACCGCCCAAAAGTGATGCAATTATTTGTATAATCCTGGAGGCATCACAATCTAAACATTTTAATCAGACTCTTCAACTGTCTGTGCTTTACTGCCACCCCTGTCCCTTATGAGCCACTATGTCACGGATTCAAATCATAATTTTAATGAACGCGTTGTGAACTCTGAAAATAATGGTCAACGTTTCCTCCGCGTATTATTTTCTCTGGCGGGGTAGCGGGGATTTACGGGAAGCGAATGGAAGCAGAAAATTAACGATTCTACCGGCGGTAGGACGGGCTCGGGGATGGGTCGGGGGTAGGTGGAAGTTTTTCTTAGTATTTTAATATAAATGCAGCTGTGCGGCGCGGGCGACTTGGGTGAGCCTTCGTTTCGCGCGGGGGAGGGCCGGTTGTTTGCGGCAGTTTGTGCCAAGCTAAATGAAGAATGAAGCTGAAATTATTTGGTGGAAAACAGTGAAACAGGATGTGGAAACGACACCGCTTGGATTTACAGAGGCTGCAGCACGCGTCGGGGGAGCCAACGCGATGGACGACGGGAATATTTTTAAGCGTGGTTATTCCTTATCAGTAATTATAATCTATGTGGTTCATTAAATTAACGTCTTATGCGAACCAATCAATTATTTTAACATCATATTATTTAACGTGTATAGATAGAAAAATTCACGATCTAAAAAATGCTACTCTTGCATTATGTTAATCGTACGAGGAACTCATTAGATTTTGCGAACATAAATCACCTTTATAATTTAAATAAAATTTTTATTTAAATGAGACAAGTTTCGTAATCAAGAGCAGATTTAGCAGAGCATGTAAAAATATTTTTTAATAATCTAATCTTGGGAAGGAAATTTTTAATAATAATTCGACTTTAGAATAAGAAGTACAGGGCGTAAATGTATATCATGTCGTCTTGTACTTCTATACTTCAAAGACATTGTTTGCCTTGATGGCTATCAACATACTACTCGTCACATCCGTTATCAGAAGCGATGAGAGAAATTGATGAGAATGCTTAAGGCGTTCCCGTTCCTCGCATTTACTTCATATTCGACCTTACCCTGCGGAAGCTTCCGTCCTCCACCCTTCTATGCCGAAGCCGAAAGGGTCTCTCTACCCCACGACAGAATCTTCAGCCGCAGCTTTTTACGGCGAACCAATAATGAACTTTTTTCTCGGTATAAAACTTGATTTGTAGGGCTCTCTCTCTCGCCCTTTTCCTCTCTCGCTACTCACCCACCCCTAACTTCTTAAAGCGGCGAGAAGTATCTCGTTCTCGCACGCTGATATCACTCGCGGCATTGCTCATTACTCACGGCGTCTTATCGTCCTTACCCCCCATCGAGGCACCATTCCCCTTCCTTCTCTGCTACACTCTCGTCTCACCTACCTTCACATCATACCGACAGCCTCTTCACTTTTACACCCGCCTTCACCCTTCCTTCACTCTCGCGACTCCTCTCTCCCTGGTCTCGTAAAATCTTATTTTGATCTTGAGATTGCGCTCCAGTTATGTTTCTAGCGGGTCTTTCTTCCCGTTCTTTCATATATAATATTATTAAAAATCTTAAATATACGTCAAATAAACAAAATATGTAACTATTTATGATGTATGTATATGTATCCATATTGCAATAAGCATATAGTGTAATGTGTAACAAATTATTATAATTAAATATTTGCATGACAGTTTTAAAGTAAATCAATAAATTTTATTTAATTAGGTAAGCACAAAGATAAAATTTTACTTATTTGTACAGTTTATCCTAGCGGCTCTAGGAAAACCCAAGACAATGCAAATCTCCGTATTTAGCAACGTATTTAGCAAATTACGTTACTTTCTGTACGCTCAATAATGAGGAGGGTGGGCGAGATGGCAGTAATTCCGGCTTCTTCAGATATCAGACTTCGCGCGCCGGCCGAGATATGAACCAATAAGTATTGAGCCGATGAGAAGGGGGTGCGATGGGGTGGCGAAGAGTCTTCGTGTGTTTCTTATCAGTGAATTAGCAGTCGGTGCGCTCATCAGATGGGTGGTATCCTTACCCAGAGTTGACGATGATGATGAGGCGATGTTTCGCGAAGTGGCATGTATCGAATAATGCACCACCCACCAAGTATCGAACGAGTTTCTGATAAACTATATTTCTTTTCGAGAAGTGTCAATCGTAATATTAATAATAATTAACCTGTTGAAAAGAAGTTATCGGAATCGTGAAGAGATCTGTTTTTATATCTATTATGTTATTATATCTACTTATCTTTATATTTATTCATTATAATTCGTTCCTTGTATAACAAGAACGGAAAAATTAGAATGTGAGATATATGACGAAAAATATTTTGATAAATATCCTGAAAAATATTCTGATCGCCGTCTCAGGATATTTCCATTGTTGATGTAAGCTGCCATGAGGATAGCTCTGAGGAAGAAGACGGAAAGGGACGATTATCCCCCGATATCAGCATACCAGGCGCGATGCACACCCCCGTGAACACTTCATTTATTATGCGGTTAGTTATCGCGTCTTTTCGTCTGATTTCCCTGGCAACAATGCGGCGTCACCGGCGCAGACAGGTCCCAGCGGCCTTAGAATCCTGACATGTCGACGTCTCGCTCTCTCCTTCTATCTTTATCTTTCCCTTCTCTCTCTCTCTCTCTCTCTCTCTCTCTCTCCTTCTCTTCTTCTCTTCTTCTTCTTCTTCTCTTTCTAGCTCATGAGATACTTTCTCATCCGCCACTCTAAGTGACGCTCCATGACGACATGCCATACGTCACGAAAGGGCTTCTTATCCCTCCCGCCCCTCTTGCCGTCCTTCTCCTTCTTCATTTTCCTACGTCGTTCTCTGCAGCCGCGGAACTTCAGCCAGGTACACACATTGCATGCCGCCATTTACGTATCCTTTGCTTTCTACGTTGCCGTTCTATCACTCCTTTTTATTCCTTCACGCTTCGTATTCCTTGCCGCTTTCTTTCGCCGTCTTTTTTCGGCGCGACGCGCGGTTTCGCCTACCACATCGAGCTACTGCGCGACGTAGAGAAGAGAAAAAGTCGTTCGTTGCTTGAGTTACGATCGGAGGCGATGGAGATGAAACGTGCCCGGTTCATATATTTCCCGGAATTTTGCCGAAACGCCCTTCAATCGCGTATGAAGCGGTACGTGGAAATCGGCGCGCTATGTTGCGCAAGCTGTTGCTCGTTAAAAAAAAAATTTAGGGAAAAAGGACGCCGCACGCATGATCGTCGCGTATGTGCCCTATACGAATGTGTAATTTGTTGACGCAGTATTGATAGGAATTAATTAGGATTATATATATTATTATTTTTGTTTAAAATAAAAAGATAATACTTTTCTTCGCCAGTGAATAAGTAAAAAACGACAGATGTAATAATTCAGTTCGACCTGACTGGCCAGATATATATTTAATAGTGCACTACGTTTTTTGTTTAAATTATTATTATTATATTATTATTATTTCTATTTTTATTACTATTTCTGCATATACGAGAATATTTCTTACCATATATTGAGAGTTTAGAATAATATTTAAAATTTTATATCAACGAATTTTATTTTGTATCGCATTTTATTAGGCATATTCACGATTTGAAACTTATAAAAAGCAAGTAAAAAATTTTACACGCGCTGTAATCAAAGATTTGTTACATTCGTAATAAAAATTTTCGCGGAGAATCGTATGTAAGGAGCGGAGGCCCGTAGTCTAGGAGGGCCAAGAGGACGCCCAAGAAGTGATGGATGAACGCGGGCCGGTTTCTCGAAGACGAGCTTCGCTAGACTGACATGTTTATACGAAGCCTGTCTGTAAAGGTGCCCATGGCTTTGCTTTCGTGCTCCTCTTTTGTATATATGTCTCAAGCAAAGTGCGCTGCTTACGATTTATCCGGTGAATGTCTACGAATACCTATTGCCGCGTCGAGTAGTCGAAAAGGGGAATGGGATGCTTCTTCGGGCGAGGGACGCGGGATACGGTCTTAAATGGGAAGTAATACAGTTGAGTGATTAATTAAAGTTGACGTTTATCGTGCCCACCTACGAAGCTTACGAATGATCCACCTGACAAGAGTCACTGCTTTCTATTATTCGATGCCTCATGCCCTCATTGTTTCCATGAAGTAATTTGTTATACTGTAAAAATTATAGTTTCGACTGGTCCAAGTATTAGCACATTTTTAGATACTTCTCAATGCCAATAAATGTGCACAAATGCAATATTAAAACAGTCAACGTAATTTACTGCTATCTAATTTAGATAAAGTTATTTTGGTATTGATGAAATAAATACATTCCATCTATAAAAAAATATAAAAGTATCTCCTTTTATAAATTTATTTGACAGAATACTCTTCATACTCTCTCTTAACTCTCATACTTGAACTATAACATACATCATACATTATTAATTTATCTTTTATTATATCACTAGAAAATATATCTAACAAACAAATAAAGGAGAAAGCGGCCAAATACGATCAATTAATAAGGTGGTGAAAATTATATATAATAATAAATATATCTAACAAATATTCTAAGATATTTATATGTAATATACGTTGTTCGAATTTCTTATATTAAGTATTTGAAATACGCGTATAGTAATCACATGAACATGTAATGATATGCATATATTATACCTAATCTTGTTTAAATACCTAGATTAACAAACATAGGTCTTTAAACTTCAAGTGGAATCGACGTTTCAAATAAAGTAATACGAGTCGCAATGATTTATGCAGGGCAAACATTTCGCTCTTCACGCATTAGGCCGTATTTGCATAGACGCGTTTGCTCAGTCTGGATGAGGCAAGTCGCGATATAGCCGGCCCAGTCAATCAATAAGTATTTATCGTGATGGACGATCTCTTTAATTGACGTAAAACACGGCCTTGGAAGAGCAATATAGAAACTTATTTTTTATATTCATGTAAAGAAAAGAATGGATGAATGCGGAATGAGAAAAATATTATGTTTTATAAAAAGATTATATGATTATATGATATGAAAAAAATTAAAATTAATATCTTAGTAACTTTAAAAGTAAAAAAATGGAAATAACAAAAAAAACCGTTTTTATAGTTCAATATAATTTCTTTAAGAAAAACAACATTCTCTTTAAGTATCGTCTAAAGTTTCTAGAAAAGAAGTTGATATGTAGGCGAGCAATTTAAGTGAATCACCCTGTATACGCAATATTTAGTATGTATAAGGTAATTATCTAAAATCGATGAGCAGTTCGGCCCGCCACCGAAACTACCCGCAGACCGCTTTGCGCGAATAACGTTTTTCGTGAAGTACGAAATAACGTACCGTAACTTTTGCGGCGGGCGTGGCGGTCTGCGGCATGAATAGAAAGCACCTTTAATTAAAAAGGAAAACTTACTACCTTGAAGAAGATTACGAGCACGTGCATTCGTAGATTTCGTATCAAGGTTGAATATATCGGTTCTCTAATCGATAATTGTAAAATACGTAAAAAGAGAGGAGAGGTAAGATGTATACATATATATTCATACTAAAAGTAAATATAAATATGGTATCTAAAAAATTACATTGCACCTAACATTGAGTTATGTGTGACAAACGGCATGTGGGATTCGTGTATGTAGAATCTCTGCGAATACATCCGGCAGGTTCCCAAGAAACTACCGAAACAATCAGTCATTCCGTATTTTTATACCGCGGTAAGCGAAAACACAATCTCGTGAAACTCCGAATCCGAATCCGAATCCGAGAATGTATCCCCACATTGAGAAAATTGACTGCAGTTAACTTAAGTGCACAGTGTAAAGTAACGTGACCGACTTAAGGCTGACGGATTTCGAGCGGAATATGAATAAATTTATCGAAAGAGTACGTGGGTGGCGGGATGGGATAGAGAGCAAAGGAGTGCGGGAGGGTGAGCGACCGGGATGAGAGCTCGATGGAAAGCCAAATGGTGGTGGGGCGCGTAGGACAGGGGTGGAGGGGGATCAAAAAGAGTTTGAAACTGCTCGGGAACCCCTGTATTATAAATATCACCTATGAAAGATGGCGCAGACAGCAGCAGGGAGGCGATGGGGCTGGGGGACGCCTGGGTAAAGGAGTGGAACAGAACCGGAATTAGCATAATCAGAATAATTTCCACCAGCTGACAGCGCCCTCATTCTTTTTCCTGCGACGCGATTCTTCCGCTGCTTTATTTTCCGTTGTTTTCCGCCTTCCGCCGCCTCCTCCGTCACCACCGTCGCCTCCAACCACAATCTCTCAGTCTCTCGAATTCTCGCGCCGTTTTCGCGACGCTGCATAGCGCATCGCGCATTGACCTATACACTTGGGAGTTGCGAAACTGATTTTATCTTTTACGTAGCAAACATAGTACATGAGCAGTATTTCGAATATCTATTAAATGCAGTTATAAAGTATATATGTGATTATATATGCTTATTTAATGAATAGAGCAATGCTCTTCCTTCAAAACTGAAACAATTTTCCTTTGACAAGAGTATCGAAGCACGAATACTTTTTAAGAAAAAAGGCTTCTGATGGATTAAGCTTCAACGATGCAACTATAAAATGATGAAACTTCATTAGCCGCAACGATTAACGTCGAATCTCGATCTATTACCGAGTGCGAAACTTGCCTTAAAATCGCCTAAAAATCCTTAAAGATGAGCTAGGAACGATTTCTTAGGAAAAGATGCTACCAGAAAGTTGCAGGTCACGTATGCTTCGGATACTTGCCGCGATATGGCGCCTTGTGCCGCTATGCTCGACCGCCGTTCACCTTCTCCACGCTTTGACTACTTCTTCCCCCATCTCTCCTTCACCCTCTCTTCCTACTACCTCACGAATATATCAAAGTTCATGCGTTTCTACCTAATATCACTTGCGTGCACGAGCAAACCGACCCCTCCCTTCCCCTTCTCGCAGCTTCTCCTCACTTCCACGGCACACCAAGTTGCGCTTTACGTGCTGGCAATGGCAACCCTCCGGGCTTTCCCCCCTCTGTTTTCTCTTTCTTCCTCTCTCTCTCTTTCTCTTCTCTGATCTTTATTCATTCTCTCGTCTTGCCCATTTCAATATATATATATACATATTTTTACGTTTTAACCGAAGGAAACTTGAACCTTGTCTCGCATGCAAGGAACCCAAACGCGCGCTCGATAAATCTTGTAGCTCGTAACGTTGATCGCTTGTGTAACACAGTATCCCAAAATGGAATAGAAAAGTTCTGCCATTAGATCCCTTTATGAATTATGTTTTAAGCTTTAAATGCAGATAATTTATAGATGTTTATGTCAAAAGCTTCATAGGAATCTAGAGAAAACTCATTTCTATAAGAAGAAATTATATAGAAGAAGCTAACGTTGCTATTTTTTAATAGGATCTGCTTATCTCTTTTCTCTTCCTCTTCCTCTCTCTCTCTCTTTCTCTTTAGTTTGCAATTAATATTATCGTGATAATGACGTAGAAAGAGGGTGTGAGTTACTTAAAAAATTCTAGAAGCCCTGCGCTCCGTCTTCCGATAATAGGCCGTCCTGTTTCGATATTATCCATCCATTATTCATCCGGAATAAAAGTGGAATCTCTTGGAATCGTATTCGCAGTAAATCCGAACGGCGAAAAATGTCTGATTCAGATTCAAATGCTCATAGATCCCGCTGTAGATCCACGAGCATTCCGCAGTCCATTGTATTTATTGGTAGAAACAGGCGACCGGGGTGAAAGCTACCTTATGTAAGTATACATGTACTCATACCTCACTATCACGCGCGTGTGGTCACATTCATCCGTACATGAGTACGTACGTTTACAAAGACGTTTCGGTCGAGAAGATTTCGCAGCACGTCGATTCGAGGCCACAGTGCAAAAGTTTGTGAACTCTCTCAGCGATGTCGTAAGAATTACTAGAATGAATATACATTGTATGTATACCTATGATGTAACTGCCTTCGTTTTGAAGACAGCGGTATTATTGAAGACAGAATGACAAAAACTTAACAAAATTTAAAGATCTTAAAAATCTTCATGTGTGCTTCACAATAGGCTATTTAAAATCATAACTTTGACGCGAGCGTAGTCAAAGTTGGTTCTCTTGCAGCCAAGTTTCTTCGTTTCTTCTTACGCTGTAAAAAGAATCAATATTACTGATTAGAAAAATAGGACATTTAAAAAAAATTTCTCTTTTTCATAATTTCTTACATCCCGACGCATTGTGCTATGTATTACATTGAGGGTGAGATATAAAAGCAATTTTGCTGTACGAGTGTCGCTGGAAACGAATTTTTCACACGGACGCGAAGTTTAAAGGCACGCAAAGCTTCACATAGCGCACTCACACTCAGGTGCGCGCAGACACACACACACACATACACACACAACATGCAAGACTTGCCACGTCACCAGCACTCGGATCCGCGTCTATCTGTCAGTTTCCAGTCTCAAACAAGATGGATGGCTGGCGAATGGAAATCATGGTTGAAACCCAACCCCATACCCTTGCTTCCTTCCACTGTGAGAGAGCGCCCCTCCATTCTGTTTGCGACCACCCTTATGCCGAGAGGGCCACCTCCCCCGCGTTATTCCACACTTCGTTCTCGTATCATCCTCCTGCGCGTCTCACCCTTCCCAAAATACAAATATATTAGGAAGATCTATTCGTTATATATTTATAACGGTTTATAATTATTCTTATGTCATTTTCGATATTTATTTATATAAACATACATTGGAATAATTGCGTGATTTAGCATACATGCAGGATATTTTATAATAGGTGTAAAACAGTTGGCAGATTATTTTAAGTAAGAAATATCAAGATAGAGAAGTATAAGATGAAAATATGGAAAATAATAATATAGTACATTTCATTGTAACTAGTTCTCAATTTTTTTCAACTTTGCATCTCTACAGTAATTATTATAAATACATTTAAAAATAATACGTATATAATATATAATGTACAATAAACACAGAATAGATTAGCATCAAATAACTTATGTCCTTCCTGTAAATGCAATGAGAAAATTTTTTGTATATAATAACAAAAGAGCTGATAACGTCAAATCATATGTATTGTTGTACAATCGAGAAACTTATAATTAAACATTGCCTGTCGTTTTGCGATGCGCTGCTAGGATATAAATGTAAATAGTATTTCACATAATCTTTAGGATATAAATTGTTACAGTATTTTATAATCTCTAGGATATAAATTGTTAGAGTATTTCGTAATCTCATCCAGCAACCAGAGAAATCAATGATATCGGGTCGTTAGCATTCGCTTCAATGGACATCTTCAAAATTGTCGCGCTGCTGGACTGCGTGTTCTCGGAAGTATCGGTGGTCGATTTGTTTGTCTTGGAACTTTCTTCTTTCTTATACTTTATTCGATGATTTTGGAATTATATTTGATCTGTCTTTCGGTCAGATTATGGTCGTACGTTAGTTGAATACATCGAATTTTGCTAACTGTAAGATAATGCCCAGTACAGAATTCCCTTTTCAACACCATCAATTGTACACTAGCATAGGACGTTCTGAAAGATACACTTTCTTTTCTTCTTCTTCAGTTGCTAGAATAGAAAGCTTGTAATTGTCGTAAAGTAGATGGAACAATCTATGGAAAAACATATTTAATATTTTCAATAAAAAGAAATTACACTAGCTAAGAGTTAGTTTTCTTTAAATTGCAATTGAAGAATAAAGGCAATTATTTTAACTATGCAATTTATTTGAGATAAAAAAAGATGGTCAATAGAAACTAATTTTATAATAATATATGTTCCAGTAAATTGAGATATTTATAACATCTCAAATTATAAAAAGTAGTATTTAATTACAGATTTTTTCTTAAAAATGAAATTTATCGATTCTTTTCAACTGATTGTGAGACAAAATATTGGCGATTAAAACTGATTAAAAACGCTGCTATATTTACGCTTCTGGAAGCAGATTCATTGTTAACAGATTACTGGGATATTTCTGGGAATTCACGAAATTTTATGTCTCTTATCTTTATGGTCTTATCTTAATAAAAATTGAAAGATACTTTGTCACAACGTTTAAATAACAATCACAAAATATATGCTTTATATAAACAATATTGTTTAATATGCAAGATATTCCATATTATAACTGCATAATTTCAGGAATTATTCATTATTTAATCGGATATTTGAAAATGCGCGAGAATCAGCAATGCCGACAGCGGACAGGAAAGTACTGTCAAGGGTCGCCCAGCGGGAAACTCGTCGACCCACAAGGAAGCCGCTACACCTGCTGAGCGTTTCAAAAGCCCGAACAGTAAAGGCGTGTTATTTCGATTAAACGGTCCCATTGGGATTTATGACTGGAGATTAATCAGTGACCAAAATCAGATGAAAATAACTGTAGAATAGTTCGATTTAGTATACGAATTGAATATATGAGATTTTTGCGTGTAAAAATAAGTAGCTTTTAAATTGAGTAAGTTGTTTTCTTGTTAACACTGATATTTAATTTAAAAAGTCCACTTTATGAGATATGAATGGATTGTTTTGTTATTTCGGAACTTGTTAATCAGAATTATCCAATTGTGATATTTTTTACGTTGATATCGATTGATTGAGAGTCATAACTTGAATATTTTTTCGTTTTGCTTACGCATTTGTATTCTTGGAATATATGTATTTTATACCTGGATTTTCGAACAACGCATACATCCATATATCGACGCGCGATAAATTTTTGACTTCATAGACAGACTTTTCCTTCGAACTTATGTTATGAAATAGCATTGGCGAAGAGAAGGAAAAACGCGGATCGGTTTGGGGTCCGGACTTCGAGATACGAAACCGGGAGATTGATCAGCGTCATCCTGTCCGTCTATCCCTGGACTCTTCTCCGGTATTTCTCCTCCCCTTTCACTACCGCGAGATTCTATATTGTCTTTTTGTCCGTTTCGCGTCTCTTTTCTCTGCGCCTCTCTCCCTTTCCCACCTTCCTTTTCCTTTCCTTTTCTCTCCTTACAGAATCAGCCATTCGCTATCCGCGCCGGAGAGCTGTCTGCAGATCCGCGCCACCGGTTTTCCAACCTTCCTTGCCCATCCCAAGGACGAACATCCTCCGACTCTCGGCCACATCCACCCCTCGCCGAAGCTTCCTCTGCGTCGTCTGAACGTCCTCTTTTTCTACGCCTGCTTGTTCCGTAGACAAAGATCGCCGCGATAGAAAAAGACGGCCAACGGCTGTAGGGGGAGAGAGGGAGTGGGTGTAGGGGTGAGTAATACCATAGGAGGAAAAAAAGGAGAGAGCATCCTCTCGTTGCTTCTTTCATTCTTTTCTTGCAATCAACTTTTTGGGTGGGATCACGCGTCCGCACCTTCTTCGTTTCCGTTACCACCGAAAATTATTGTCTCATGCTGCGACATCCGTGCTGCAATTCATGGATAAATCAAGAGCTCATAAAATTTTCATCCCATAAAAGAGGCATTAAGATATGATTGAACATGCAAAGAAATTTTTTCCTTTGCATTTTTCATATTCCTTTGCACCGTAGTAAATACGTTTAACATATATATCCAGAATATTATTATGTATTATATACAGAGATATGTTTATACCTAGTGTTTAATGTTATACTTTAATAGCAGTTACATGCAGAGTTACATGCAGTTTTTTCCTTGTGTTTTCTACATTTATATTTATACAGTAATGAATAATTATTTCACATCATGCATGCGAATAATTTTCGAGATGTCGGGATGCGCATTGATATAGAGAACAACAGAGATGGCGAACGGAGCAAGATATTTCAACCGCAAGAACGAGCGAGCTGACATCAGGAAGAAGGAGAAGCGGGTATGAAGGGCTTGGTTAGAATATGGGGAGATAGTAGACAACGTGCATACGTATACAGAGACGGGTGAGTAAGGCGATGGAGGACAGGAAGGATGATGAGGGGACAGTGGGGTGGGAAGGGGGGATCGGTTGAAGTAGGAGGGTAAACCTTTCCCGACCCTTAGCAACGCTCTCGCGACGCGCTATCCTGCGGATAACATCAGCGGCTTCAGGGCAGGAAATGAAAATCGCGCCGACACTGTTTAATTTAGATAAAAGCATATGTTACACGACGAATGGCGTCGCAGGATGGTATATCCTTGAAGAGGCCACATTATGTCTTTCCTCAGAAGGAATCTGCGCGGGGACGCACATCGGGCATGGGAACGTTCTATTTTCGCACACTTGTGTGCCCTCTGAATGCATCTTGCACGATACTTTGAGATAACATGTTAAATTGCGGTATAATATATATATTGTTACATATTTTAATATATGTATAATAATAATTAAAGGATTTATATATATGTGTACAAGATAAAGAAAATAAAATTGTTGTAAATTAAAAAAATGATGCTATCTTGTTTTAATTATTAAATTCTCTGTTCGTATTCCTTAATTATTTACTTTTAAATGCACATTAATATTTACAGTTTATGCGAAAATCGATCTCGATCATATTGAGATATCGTGGTCGCGGACACCGAAGAAGACGACGGTATTCGGCAAAATGAGTCGAAAACCGTTTTTACCGGGGATTGGGGACTTGGTTTCGCGCAAGAACCACCCGCGGATATGACGTGTTTTTATCGGCAGTACCTCGACCAGACTCCGAAGAGCCGTCAACTTCAAGGCGGATGCCGAGATTCGCACGAGCAGATAGAAAAGGCATAGCACTTTTATACTCTGGAGGTTAAAGTTTACGAAGTTATTTTGACTTTCGGAGTTGAATACCTCTGCCCATACCATACTTTGGTGGGAAAAGCAACCCTGTCAGCTTGGTTGACGTCTCCCGTCATAGCCACCCTCACCAAAATGTAGATCTTCCCTTCTCATCGTTCCTCCATTGCCCATCACTTCTTCTCTTTTCTCTTATCCAATTATTGTTGCTTCTTTCGAGTTTACTTTCTTTTAATTAAATTTTCTTATATATCTTTTATATTTATATTTATTCTTTCTTATATATATATCTTTTAATAGTTTTCTTTAAAAATTGCAGATAATCGAAGGCAGGATCTTATTAATATTTTTTAATTGCTACTTTAATTTTATATTTTAAATATCATGCTGTTTATTATTTTGTATTATTTTAATTTCTTATTCAATTTATCATACTATTTTTTCCTATTTTTTTGTTGTCCATTCAGTGTCCCCGGTTTAAGTAAAAAGTTAGCAATCTTATAATAAAACTTTACTGAATACAAAATTAGTAGCCTGTCGCTCTTCATGGCCAACTTGTACTGTATTTTAATGGAACGAACTTGCTACGGCTGTGCACACCGTCAGTGTGATACTCAAAATATTTATCATTGTTATTAAACAAATTCCAATCTTTATAATATTTGTAAGTAATATTTGCGTTTTGTAATTGCATGCCATGTTTTATACACCTATAATGAATTTTATATAAAGAGCATATTAATCTAAAACTCTGAAACTCGAATAAAATGAATATTCGATAACATTGATTTAGAATTGCTAGAACATGTAAATAGCAAAAGAGAACAATAATCTTATTTTATACTATTGCATGTAATTAAATAGTATATTTAAACTAACAATAGGAAAACTTCTTCAATTGAAAAAAATGTTATGTTAAAGACATTCTTCTTTAAATTTCATTATTTCTCCTTATATTGAAGTATTCTGTTTTATTTAATACCATTTTATATAATGAAAAAAATAAAAAACAATATTCTACATAATTGGTAACAAACGGTATCTAGTCACACAAAATTCCATTTCAAAGATCAACCAAAAAATTTGAATTTCACTTAATCACTAATGCTTTCTTAAAATTTGTTTTAAAGTCTTTTAAAGTCTGTAGGAAGGGCGCAAGCGACTTGGACATTAACACATATACATTGTGATATCATAAAAATAATTCTTTTTCATTAGAATTAAAAGAAGATAAATATCGCGTTAAATTTAAAGAACCTAACATTGTCTACGTGTATCAATGTCGGGACGAAGAATCTTAAAATCTTACGTACAATTATCATTATGATAATAATACTACAAGTTACACAGACCCCTTACTAGCTGTTAGAAGACATGTGGTCAACGGAGGACATCCACCATAATGCCTACAGCATGCCTTCCTTCAGACGTGTTGCAAGTGTATGTACAAGGGTAGCGCGGGGAGTTGCTTGCGTAACGGATGATATATTATCGGGCGCTGTTTGCACTTTGACAACATCGCGGGGCATAAAAACGCTGACTCATTTAAAGCGGCCCCCGGGATTGTGCGGTGCTTCGGGAGGATCCGCGTGCCGGCCTCCCTCTGCCTCTCCCTTCGCCCTCGAGCCCTCCTCTTTCTCTCTCTTTTCCGATCCTCCGGTGTTCCAACTACCCGCCCGGCCTCCCTTTTCCGTTCCGGCGCAAACCACCACCCCAATTGCACCCCCCAACGTTCTCCTTCCCACCACCCTCGCTTTGTCCACCGGCTCCTCGTCCCAGCTTCTACCACATCTCGGCCCCGCGACTCTCCTGCCGGTCCCACAAACCTACCCAGCATCTCGTGACTCTCTTTTCTTCCGCGCCAACGGCAACCGGACTCATCCTTCGTCTGCTTTCCCGCCTTCGTTCTCCCCCGCCGCCCCGTTTACTCTCACTCCTCTCCCTGCGTTGCCCGCAAACTGCTTCCAGCGTTTCCCATGACCTGCTCTTTCTCTCGCTCTTTTCTTAGAGATTTCTCCTTTCCTCCAGATCCATTGAAGCGTCGACCAACGATCGCTTATAATTGCGATTCTTGGCATAATTTGTATTAAGGCTAATTAATTGCAATGGCTTGTATAATTCAGTTCACTATCATTTTCCTCTTCGCCTGTTCGCGACCGTTGCTTTGGGATGTTCACTCTACTATAAGGATCGCTATTGAACTAAGTTTTACGAGATTGTTTTTTTGATAAGCAAATTTTTTTATATATATAACATTCATTCTTATAGTTTAAAAATTAAATTGCAAAAAGAACGCATTTAACTTGTACAATCCAAACTGATTCTACACATACATACATACATACATATTATATTAATATATATATATATATACATATATAGATATCTTATGCTCTTTAGCTCTCGGATTAGGAATCTTACGCAAAAGTTGATAAGTGGGATGGGGTGAAATGTGGGTCGCAAGGCTCCCTCGAGTGGATTCAGTGGGGTATTCAATGGGGTAAATGGGGTATTGCATATTAAATGCGCAGATAGGGGGTTATAACGGTAAAAGGAGGAAGCGCGGAATAGCTTGGGATTTAAGAGGAACGTGTGGAACAATGTGTGTAAGCTTGATGCGGTTATTGATTACGGATCACTGTCATTGACGGCCCGTCATATGGAAACAGTGATCGTTTTTCGTCACGCACACACCGATACTCGCGCGAGCTTGGAAATTGTCAAAAAGTTGTTTGAATTTTGACCATCTAATGAATTAAAATTATTTTATTGGTTGGATTTCTATTGTAGATCACTAATTTTGATACACTATATATATTTCTATCATATAATTTTAATTGTATATTATTAATAGCTTGTGAAAAAAATTTGTTTAATTTTATCACATTCTAAATAGATTATCAAATTGTACAAAAAATAATATTTTATCGAAACCATTTTCAGTTGTTAATTAAAATATTATTGATGTTTCAATTAAAAAAAAAAATTGATTTTAACTTGGAGAAGAATCGAAGAAATCTGTTTTATTATATCTAAGCATACATCATAATAAAAGAAAGAAGTCTGTATCTCATAATAATTAGTGTAAATCGCAATAGATAGAAAGCCAGAAGGGAATGGACAGAACGGCAGGCTCGACGACGTATGTCCCCAAAAGCCGCGGAGCTTAGCGTTGAGTGATCGCCGCTCAGTCGACCTCGTAACCGGCGCCATATATCATTCAAGATGGCTGGCATCTCACGCTGTTCAGAGAGAGACAAGGGTGACAACCCTCCCGTCTCTGCTTGCTACTTTTGACTGGCTATGTCTACGCCTTCGCTGATAATCGTGTTAAGGAGATATCAACCCTGAAGCGGTGGTTTTTCCCTACCTAGTGCAAACTGTATTAGTGTAAAAAGTTTCAGTAAATGTATGTTCACAAAGAAATTATGCATTAATGACAACATTTCTAATTACATATTTATTAATTATCGAGACTTTTTTAATTATTAAAGAATGTATACGAAATGAAATACATTCAAAAAAGCTAAATATTTCAACCAATATATTTTAAAATCTTTTAATTATTCCAATCTTGAGGGAAAAAGAAATTAATTGAAATAAAAAATAAATTTAAAAAAATAAAGGAAATATAAATAAATTGAAACCTAAATGAATTAAGTAATTTGAAGTATGTTTACTATTATAATATTTTGTTTTTAACTTGTAATATCAAATTAAATGTAATATCAAGTAATTAACAATAATGCAAGCATTAAAAAATAAATAAAATTTATTATTAATATGCTCGGTTGAAGTTTAATATAAAAGTCCAATATTGTTTTAAAATATACATATATGTATCTACATCTACAGTTGTAATTCTAGGATAATGTATCGATTAATTGTTTTGTATAAATAATCAGGGGATTATCAAAAGCTAATTAATTTGCATTTGTGGATTAATTACATGAATAAATTAATTAAATGGCTAGAGAAAATGTGAGATTTAGGTTTATCTATAGATCCGAATTTACATGAACGGTACAATTACATAATAATATGGTACAATTAGATCAATTTAACATTATATATTTACGAAAATCCTCTCATTCTTGAAAAAGTAGCTGTGGAAAAATATTTTCCTCGGTTCCATCTACCGTCTATAAATGTGCTTTAAGACAACACATCTCGCGTAGGTCGGTAAACGAAATTTCTCTGCAGCAAACTACCTTACTAACATTAGGTTCAGCAAATAATTCAAAATTTTAAATTCAAAAAATTGTCTAATTAGTGTAAATTAGCACTATCAATTCTGTCAACTGTCAATTTTCTCAAATAAGTGTTGGCTGCATTGAATAGAGAGAGAGAAAATACTTATATATCCTATTCTTCCTCTTATTTCTTGGAATTGATCTAGACTTTTACTAAATTTTTAGCTAAATAATTATTTATAACTTATATAAGAATTTCTTTTTCTTATAATTAAATTAAAATTAGAAATATGTTGAATTTTATCGTGCAATATATTGCGCGTGTATATAAAATAGAAGAGTAATGTGTCTAAAATGTGAAAGTTTTTAACGTATGTCGAGAGTGACATAATTGTACTTTAAAAAAATAGATAGAAACTTTCTGTTCGCAAGAAATGTATAAATTAAACGTATAAATAAAACATACCTTGACATATAAAAATTCTACTTTAGTATATAAGACATGTAAACAAATACAATTCGATATTTACGCTATATTTCAAATAAATATTCTTTAAAGCTATATTCAGTATATATTTTTCAAAGAAACGACTAGCTTTTTATAAAGACAATATAGCTCGTCTATCTATCATACAACGAGCAATATTGGCATGCCCATCGGTTCTAATATTGAAATTGTACTTTTTGCAATATGAGAGTTATTTATGAAACGTAGCAGGCAATATAGGAACACGTAGGGAGGATGTCGGCATGTGACGGTAGCGTTCTGATATGATGTGATGCGATGCGAGGAGGATCGAGCTCGTTGAGATATATAATGCTCGACGTATGAAGCGTACCGGAAAATAAATTATAAAAGATTGAAAGGCAAAATGAGTGAGTTTTTAATCTTTCATATAACTATGTTATTTCTTACAGTCCGCCTTTGTTATATGTTTCTATCGTTATTTAATACGTTGTTATTTTTAGATTTTAATTAAATATTTTATTTTATATTTACTTTATATTTCTTTCACAGTTTTTATTGCGTTATAATGGCTATCTGATACGCGCTGTATTTATTTTATAAATAATTTAACCAAAAATAAAATATTATTTAAGTTTTAAATGCATAACGACGATATATTATTCATGCGATTGATTCTCTACAATGTCCTTTGCCTTTTTTTTGTGAAACTGCAGTAGCAACGTGTAACGTGTACGGTTAGAGCCCACCGAAGCGACAGCTGTTCACCGGTTGGCTGCACTATTCGATTGTCTCGCTCTTGATGATTGATGATCGTTCGGGGTAGCTGCTGCTGTGCCTTGACTCCGCGTCTGTCTTTTCCCTCTTTTCCCTCCAGCTTTTTTCGTTTCCCTAACAATTTCAGAGCAACGTACCGGGTCGACATACGATGTTGAAATTTTTCTTTTAAATCGTTAAGAAAAATCATGGAAATGGGGCAACGAGCGTAGAGAAAAGATGGATTATGGAGCATCGAAGAACTTGCATCAAAGAAGAAAAGTTCAGGAGTAACATAATGATTATTTCTCAATATCCGAATTAGCATCTGAGTAACTAATAATAAATAATATTTGCAATAAATATAGAATGCTATAAGTATTATTGAATTTTATAAAAAATGATAAGAGATGAAAATTGCAACACAACGTATATTTTATTCTAATTTTCCAGGAATTCCCATTTATTGACGCGTTTCCTTGCTTGTGTCTCACATTTATCGCAATCCCGCTTCATACATATTACACCCGATTACACTGTACGAAATTACAAGCTTATACGTATCTCGTCGGTAAAGATCAAAGCGCTGATGAACATCTTTGCATAAAAACAGCCGGTTGCAAAGCTTCGGCCGAAGACATCAGCTACACGGCAGCATCGCATGCGACACGGGCGATATCTCTCTTTCGTCCCAACCCCTCTTATTTCTCACCGCCAGGCTGCCCTCTCTCTCCCCTACCCCTCCCTTTACCCAGCTACCATCACGACGGCCTGCTACCGTCTCCGTCCATCCCTCGTTCCCCATCGTCGCCCCTGTCTCGCCCGACGACTACCGGAGCTCTGCTCTCGTCATTAGGCCAACGAGATTTTATTAAACTGCTCCTCCGCGCGCATAGGAGGCATTTCGCCTCTCTCGCATCCCTCCCTTCACTCTTGCCGGCCCTTCGCCAGTTATTACATGCAAAGTGAAAAAGTTGCCCATAGGGCTGACCATTATTCTGTTGCGTTGCTCGCGCGTAAAGCCTAGCCTCCTCATGTGCGTGCGCGCGGCACTTATACGAGCTACCGCGAGCGTTTCTTTATTCTCTTTTTGACTTCTCAGGGCCAGCGCGACTAGCATCTCGCATGCCCCGCGTGTTACAAATTAAGTTACATCAATTACAACGCGTGTACCCGGGTATTGCGGACTGTGCGCGTCGCCGCGGCTTTCCACGGGATAATTTCCTGCCAGTCCTTCGCTATAGAAACGCGATTTCCGGCTGTCGTTTTGCCCGAATGCTCTGCACTGTCAATCGAATTCGATATCTTGGTTCGAGAGATCTCCACTTTGTCTCACGACACACTATGTATTATCTACGCAAACATCAGCTTCGCATAGTTGTTATTCAAATATTACAATATATCACTTTGTCATATTTCTTTCTCAAAATGAACACAGAAATTTATCTTGAAAAGTGTTTAGGCTCATATAAAACTACCTTATCTTTATTAATCCGTGTTGAAATTCTCTTATATTGTTTAAGAACATTATTACGTGATTTTAGTTAATGTTATCTGTAATAAATATATTTTTCAAAATTTTCTAGTATCTGCAAAATATAATAATTTTCAACTAATACTAATACATTAGCATCGGAAATACCTTTTTATAGCCTTAATTTTTATTTAAAAATAAAAATTTATTTCAACTGTAAAGGATCTATATAAATCGAGAATAAAGTAATTAAGTCTATTATGAGATATATTATAGAATAGTAATACACTTACCGTAGTTTCTCCCGTCATTGCAGAAATCAGATACGGACAATCGATTTACGAACTGCTCTGCACCACACAAAGGAACAAGAAGTTTGACGCGTTTTACTTTCATCACTGTTTCATCCGCGAGGAACGTGAAATTCGTCTTATGCCTATTGCGCAAATAGGCCAACTGAAAACGCATTGACATCGCAAGTCACCGGGCTGAGAGAGGGAGCGTCGGAGAGGTGGCGGAAGAAGAGAACGAGCCTGGTGCTGAATGGCGCCCTACCTGGTCCCCGAAGTCATAAATCATTCCCCCGCAATACTACCCCTCGGCGTTTTCCTGCACCATAACATCGCTGATCGGCGAACGGTCAACATCACCTGGAGCGCACCACGAAGAGGACCATATCCACTCTCGCGACGAAATCTCAGAATAAAGTTCTACGGAAAAAACCAGGTATATATCTTAAGATATTTGTTAAAGCACGATCTTCTTTTCATTTGTAACGGTTTGAAGATGCATTCGGGACACGTTTCTATTGAGAACTATAGTCGAAGTGAAAGACGAAAATTTTGTCTTTTGAAAACGCGCAGTATGTGTTGTGTTTATAAATCGTTATGAGGATTACTTTAAAACGATTAACGACGGTCATTGCTCATCGCTGGTCAAATAACTTGGTGTTTATACGACATAATGACAATTAACCCTAGTAGCACATGTTGGTTTTATACATGTTTTTTAAACGGTTATAAAATATTAGATACGTTTAGGAAACGTATATGAAACGTATATGAACCAACATGTGCTACCTTTAGCGTCGATACTATTTAAAGATAAAGATATATTATTCTTCTGAACTTATAGAAAATAGAGACTGCAGAGAATGCTTGCTTGCCGCATAACTACCAAACGTAAAATTAATAGTCAGTTTTTACTACGCGGCACTAACGGCCGGAACTCTCCTGGTGGGAGGCCATAAATTTCAGCGGCACAGATTCAAAATGATCTCCTTTATTGCACGCAAGCTGAGTTAGTTTCGCTTTGGCCTGCCTCCTGTACAGTCGCACCGCCGGTCTGCGTCTCGCGCCGGGAATGCGATCTTCTTCCTTTTCTTTTTCCTGCTTTACCGCGAACTTTTATTGGCCGGAGCAATTAATTGTATGATCACGTGTTACTTCTATGCGCGATATGGCTCGGCCATATTGACTTCACCGTGGTACAACAACGCTGTATAATCGTAATAAATTAGTGACTGAAAAATGTTCGACGCGCACTTTTGTAAATATATTGAGTGATAATGAGTGTTGTGGCATAAGCGGACGTGAGATAAGATGTATTAATTTTGCAATAATATTTGTTCACAAATCATAAAATTAAAAATGTGATTACTTATAGACATTTTTAGTTTTAATTTTGGAAGAATTTTTGAAACAACAGTGAACTTTTTTTTGTAAAATTGACATTGTTATCTTGTACATTTTACTTTCAATTGTTATTTAAAACTGTGTAATATAAAATTTGCAAAAGTGGAATATTTGAATTGTATTAAAAGTAAGTGAATAAGAGTGTAAGAAAGTGAATCCTTTTTTGAGTTTTTTATAACAACAGATTTTAGTTTCGTAAATTGAAAAAGAAGCGAAACATATAATTGCTGCCATCTGTTGGTGATCTTTGCAAAATAGTGTCAGAGTGTATGCAAAAGATGACGCTGCTGCAGCAATTTGTGGGGTGCTCCTTTCCTCTATAGTATAGCCACACTAGAAGAATAATTTTTTATTTATACTACGCAAAAAATTTTTTCTTTAAATAAGATTAGATGAATTAACTTGAATCAGCAGGATTAAATTTATAAACTAAAAAAAATTAAATACACGTGCGATGTATATTCCTTGCTCGTACATTTTAATTTTCCAGTTTTGATAGAATATGTGAAATGTCATAAAAAGTGTCTCACAAAAAGTTGTCAGATCACTTCTTCCTACGGATTTTCCATTAAATTTAGAGTGGCACTTATATTGCTTGTTCTGTTATTGCATTTAAAAAAATAAATAATGTATAATAATCCACATCTGCAAATAAAAATACTTTTATTTTCATTTCGTTTAGTCTGAGAAATTTATTTCTCAGATGAATAAATGTTTTCCCTTCTTTATTCACAGGGCATGTACAAAAATTTTCATTATACTAATCTTAATACAACATTATGGAAGATATACATCTTGAAATTTTAATAATATTTTATTGCGAATCTTCTTTAAGCATTATTATCTGTATAAATAATTGCAGTTCTCTATGTTTAACAATTATTTCATTTTTTCTTTTTAACTTATAAAATGATTAAATCTTTGGTTAAACATATTAACCGTGTAGAGTTGTTTCGATATTGCGCGATCACGTGTTATTCTTTATGCATATGTATAATCTGTTTATCAAATTGCAATCTAAGTGTGTCATAGGTATTTTAAATCTAAAAAACACATTTTTCTTTAGCGTAATTTTATGATAAAAATTAAATGTATCGCATGTTGCTCGCTCATATACTTTGTTTTCTTTCTCTTACCATGATATAAAATATGTTATTTGCGCAAGAACCATCGTGTCCTTTTATCTATAGTTTTTTAAATTTTGAGGTCACTTTATGAAAAGAATAATGAAATAATTTATGCAAATAGTAACAATATTATAATATTCAAATATGAAATTGTGTATGTAGAATACGTCTTAAAAGCGCGCATTAATAACAAAGTCGTTTTGCGGCGGATAACTACTATAATTTTTACAGATATGCGATAATAAAGAGAAAAAAATTACTCCCATGTGCAGAATTTACAATGGATACCTGTTTAATTTGTGGTACGTATGCGTATTCATTTCTCGTCTCCACGAGGGTAAGCGTTTTATGCACAGCGCTCCAAATACTGCAGCCATTTTATATAGATTGCAATGTATTGATCGTCTCCGCCAACTGCCGACATTGTACGTAGTATCAGAATGACAGGCTGGCAGATGGAATCGCAACTTCCTCTTCCCTCGCCACCACCTGCCATCACGATCCAACCCCCTTCAATGCTTTGGACTGCCTGCCAACCCCTCGTCTCCGCCTATGCCTATATATATGGATAGGTAACTCCACAAGTCGCGAACACACACACACACACACATACACGTCTTCATGAAAACATATCTTTTTAATTAAAATGGCGCAACTACGTGTCGCTCACGTTATGAGTATTTGGACTATGTCGACTTGCCAAGGATTCTCAATGTTCTTATGCATCTACAAAAATTGTTGTTATGATTAATTTTTATCTGTGAGTATCACAAAATAACTCACGTTAATATATAGAATATGATATACACCTGCCATATAATTTTAAAGCTGTTGTTACGTTTAATCTCTCGCAGCTTCTTATTGCCCCGTGACAGTCTCGTTCTCCTAAAAATCTCTTTCTTGTAGGAGACGCGCGATAGATTACCTCCGTAAAGCTGCGATAACATGTTCACGTTCGCATCCACTTCACTTTGACAAATGATCGCCTTTTGCGGAATCTCTCGCGCCTCCTAAACTATGTTACGATGTTTTATAGTTCAATATTGCTGTCCATAGAAACATTCTTTTTTACTAATTTAAGAAAGAGTCTAGAATGACGGCTGAAAAACGCTTTAGTGTCAACGAAAAATAAACGTAAAAGCTAATATATATATTATCTGACTAGATGATGGATAATTATGCGGTGTTTGTTGTTTGTTACTAGGTATTACATTAATATAGGGAACACAAAGAAGAATCTGAGAAGAATCGGAGAAGAGATAGAAGAATAAAAAAGGAAGACGAAAAGCGCAGAAGAAAATAAGAGGGCAAAGCAAAACGTTCCTTACTACGTCAAGTATAAGATAGGGTGGTCTTCATCCGCAAAAGTGCCCCACGGGAGCTGCGTCAACGTCCTACAGAAGAAGCAGAACCTCCTTCGTTTCCCGATCCTTCGGCCTTTCAAGTTACCTCTTCACGGATCTTCACGAATGGGCAGGATCACAACGGCAACGAGTTTTCTAGACGGACGTCACTCAGATTCCGACCTTCCACCATTCTTCTTTCCCGTTATGATTTATGGATTCATTAATGCAACATACAACACTTTCTCGGCCGCGGGAAAAGGGAACGTTGATTAACCGTTTTATTCTTGGTGCTAAAGCAAATGTAAGACTATATCGAATTGTTGCTCGTTCCTAGCAAACTGTAAACAAACAAATTGTTTTTAAATGGATTTTGTGAGCATTCCATGCCTGAATTTACGTTAAATACTTTATTTTAAATAAATAATGGAATGTTGAAAGCTTCTAAAATGCAAGCACTTTAACACGTTACTGTATATTGTGGCAATAAGATATATCACGAGTTTCGTGCAAGTTTTTATAACGATCTATAAATAGTATAAATGTGGCAGGTTATAACATCCGGGATATAGTAAAAATATTAAAAAGCTTAAATTTGTAATTTAAAAAATTAACAAGTTTTAGTTTAATACCCTTATACTTAATTTTTAAATAGATTGCGAAGAATGAGAAAATTCGTGATTGTACAATATTTTTAGATAAATTTCATAAATATTATTTCAGCGTGTGTGTGTGTGTGTGTGTGTGTGCGCGCGCGCGGTTTAATTTAACTGTGACAAAGACATTTTTTTAAAGACAGGAGCAAAAGGAACCTAAATTTCAGCATAGTGGGCGGCATTGCAGTTCGTTGTTAGAGTCCCTAACCCGCCCACCTCAATTCAGATTCATCTCAATAACATTAGCTTAATCGTTTAAGCTTTTAATTACACCGGCTTATATTCATCCTGCAGAAAATCTACCTGCGCACGATTTACTGAACTTTTTTGTAAACATATTAGCAATTCTGAAAACAATTATAATTTTGGAACCATAGTTACGTTGTATCTGCACACATATAAGTTTTATTATAATTAAAATTACGTCCGTATACAAAAGTAGATCAATTAAATTTGTAAAGAACAGGAACTAATTGTTATATTGAACTTTCTAATTATTCTTACACAATGAAAACTTAATTACCTATTTGTACTATTGAATCGTTCACGTAATGGTCACATAGAGCAATTTGATTTACACAGAATAAAGCGCTGCCGATTCTTTTATGGCAACTTCAATTTCAGATTCAAATTTGTCGCGAGTTCCGAATGCGAATCGGTTGCCGTGCCGAAGAACAGAAAAGGAAATCGACTGGCTATCGACTGGATTATTATTCCAAGCATGCCTCTCGGACGTCCATTCCTTCTGAAACATTCCACGATACGATACGTGGTGCCAGTCGAAGACCAACGCTTCTTTGCGAACGTGCAAGTGCGGTGCGATTGGGATATGCTTGCGAAACAACAAATCTCGCAGGAGGTACTCGCTTTTTAGATAATGCTTTTCAATTCTTAATATTTGCTTAGAGACAATTGATCGTACTATATTTCTGACTAAATCAATATAAAAAATTGCATATATTGCGTCGTTTAAATTTTTATTTAGTAGCTTATTTTATATAGCACAATTTTTACTATAGTTGCGAAAGTATATCCACACAATATAAGAGTATATCCACACAAAAAATATTTATGTATAATATAATTAAAATACTGTGTCAGCGCTGTATTTAGAATAACCCTTTGTTAAATTTTATCTGTCAATATGTTACTTTACTGTTGTCGCGCTGGGCTAAGCGGTCTTTTACGGCAATGACCCCTAGTGAATTAATCAATAAATACGTAGCTACACTGCGTGAACTACATTACGGTTTGCCTGTAAACGGTGTCTGGGAACGCAGACGCACTGCTCAATGGCCAAATATATTTTCGGTTATTCAGCCTACATTTCATTATTACTAAAAAAGAATCTACACGCGAATACTAAAAAATTAATGTTCCATTATTGTTCCATTTGTTTTCTCCAATTATGTATAGAATAAATTTCTGTGATGGACACTGAAAGGTATTATTAATTGACCACTATGTTATGCGCGAATTAAGCCATGCATTTAATGATTAATCTCTGTTCAGGTGTCTAGTCAGTTTCTACGAAGTGTAAGCTGATTGGTATGACGAAGACCTGCTCAAAGTTCCGAAAATGATCAAGAGACAGAGATCCTCATGTTGGTGTCAGAGATTCATCCACATCCGCAACTTTATCCGATGATGAGACGTAAGCAAACTTTAGGAAGACATATTGCGTGTGAGTTGAGAATGACAGGTGGAAAGGTGGTTGAATGGTATATGACGTGGGGCCGATATTATGAAGAGACAAATAGTGCGGTTGCGATTTATCGAGTTAGATCCCTAATCCTCCTTTGTTGAATTTTGATTCTCTAGCATGTAGCATGCAATAATGTTGTTTTCTCTTCGTCTCTTTATCTACTTCTGATTTGTTTAACATTGTGCTAGAAAATAAAAGACTTTTAATATATGCCACGCAAAGAGAATTATGCATCGCTATCAAGTAAAGCATATTAGAAAACATTTTTTTTTCTTGTTTCATTGTTCTCGTTAAATATTTTTCTCAATTGATTGATCTCATGTTACATTTTTCAATTTTACATTTATCTCTATGAACCGTTTTCTGTATTTGTATCGCAGGCATACATAGCATTTTATGCCATTTCTTTATCGTTCGTCGTTTATCCTTCATATTTTGCGCTTCATTATTTTTATACCTTTATCCCGGCGATATTTTTGATGGGAAAGACGTACAACGGCTCATCGCTATCTGCTTGATTCTTCTATCTTATCGCGATTCGACTCGTTTGCCGTTTTAAGCATCCTCCTCACAAGCTGCGTGTCCTTTCTCCTTCTACTTAACTTTTTCTATCCGTTATACATACACACACACGGCTAACTCCTCCGTCTCCTTCCGTCGCTAAGCGTCGATGGTGGCACGCTCTACGGCACAACCCTCACCCTCCGACGTAGACACGTTCTCTCTCTCTCTCTCCACTCTTCTCGTTTCCCTCTCGTGTCAGCCTCCGCAGCTTCAGGAGCAGAGAGACGATCAATACGTCGCTCTAGAACGGAGAAGGAACGGAAGCTACGTCATTGGGAGACTTTCGTGCTCGTGGGGAGCGGAAAGGGGCCGAGGTAAAGGGACCTTTTCCAGGCGATTCCTCGAGAAGCAGAGGAGAGGAGACCAGGCCTGGCTCAGACCAGATATGCCCAGCTATGAGCGCGAAAAGATGATGAGACGAAGGGTGGCCCCTAGGTTTTGCATCTCTCTTTCTCTAGAGGGGTGGTTGACAGGGACTCCGGGCCGAGACTGCACGACTCGAACCGAACGTCAACGAGCGCAGGGACGGCTGTGCGATCGGTCCCATCGAACATTGATAAACTTGTCAAGAGTGCTTGTGATTTTTGCGTTTGGCGTCAATGTGACCTAAGAAACATTTAATGTTTGCCACTCAGTGTAAACGTACGTCTGATAGTTACTACTTGCATAAATCAACATTGACCGCCATGTCCAAGCGTTACTTCAAATAATCCAAAACAATGTTTTTCTCGTAAAAGAAATAAATAAAAATTCTTTGAGACGTAAACAAACGTTCTAAGAAATATCCAGATATTATCTATAGAGAAATTTAAACAATATTAGTAATTTTATTTAAAAAAACGTGATTGCTATAAAAGCGTGACAAGTATATTACGTGAATGCACTTGCGGAATTATTTTTTTTTTAATTCATCGATAGTTCTTGACAGTTATAAGATTTAAATTTTACTATTCAAAAGAGTATCCTGTGATATATGGAAAAGCTTTATTGATTGGCGTGCAAGCGACAGATTGTTACGCATAAATTTTCAACTGTTTTCGATAGATTTGTTCTGGTCTTTCGACGAATACGTGCGTATATGAGATAAATCCTTTATTAAGTAACAATAATTAATGCAATCAACTAGCATCTAATGTAACAATTCTCTATACGTTGAGGATTATGAATCGGTGTTTATAATAAGTCGTAATATTTCAAGGAAGAAATTTAACTTTTTAAAGCTTCCAATTATATGATTGATATGCTAAAGTTACTTATTAATCCTGCACATAAATATAATAAATAGCATGCATAGAATAAGCACAAGGATATATGTTAGTCGAATAAAGTGTATCTTATTTGCCCGTGATTTACAGCTTGTTAGCATAATTTTTAATGAAAAGAAAAAATAAGCAATGTATTTTTCTCGGATTATAATACAAACTTTTACTGAAATTAAACTGTAATCCGTTGGCAAAAGCTAATAAAGGAGAAAGAGCAGAAGAAAAAAGATAGAGAAAGAGATATAAAAAAAAATTACAATCTTAATAAAATTCAATTATAAAATACAACTAATACTCGACGAATGGTACTAATACTTATATTATTGAAAGTAACAGAATTGATAAATGTTGCTCAGAACCGAAATTGCGATGTATCGAGTTGCGGAGGTACCATGCAAAATTACGGCCCTGTGCTGTGGCATCCCCTGTGCCGGAGTGAGGGTGCGTGCGGTCCAATCATCGCAGAATCCGGAGAAAGCCCCTGGCTTCACCCGGGCAGCCGTGGGAGAGACGCCCCGCAACTCGAGGATTCGCTTGTCGCCGAATATCTTCTGTACCCGAGTCGTAAAGGACAGTCGGCGGTATACAGCGTTTGGTTAGAGGGGCGTTGGCCCGTTCTTTTGCCCTGTGTGCCCTTGCAAATCTTAGAGAAAACCTGGTTCCATCAGAATCTTGTCATCTTGACGTCTAACAAACTTGATTAGCACGCGAGGCTCTAGTGACAAACTCAAATCGACTTCGGATGACCTCGAGGATAAATCGAACGTGAAATAATACCAAACTGCGGGAACTCTTAGTGTTTTTCGATCGGTTCAAGTGTTTTTCTCCTTCACGCACGAATTTGTACAGTTTGTTAATAACAATTATCTAATACGGCTCCGCCTAGAGCGAGCGTGTCAAATGTGTATTAAATGTGCATGAATGTGAGTTCGTTTGCTCATAGAAATATATTTTGTATCATTTTCTCATGTGTCAATGTATATTTGTAATTAACGGATTGCGTTGCGATAATTCAATGTTACGGTCCAAAGAGAGATATTATTTTTGCGCACGAATATCTCCAAAAATTATATTTTGGCATGATCGTTTTTACTCCAAATTTTTTATTGTATGCAAGATACATAGGTTGTAAACAAATATCGTATATGTGAATAATCACGTGAGCATATGTATATACACACTTATAATTATATACACATAATTTTATTCGCCTTCTATTCATATTTCAAGCATGGTTTCTACTGGCATGTCTTTTCGCACTTTTAATGATATCTTCTTTCATGAACATGTCGTCTAATTACAATTTTTTAGTATATTGGCTTTGGATAAGTGGTTAGTACCCCGCATTGTTGCATCTATATTTATTATGACGCATATTTATACTTGTACAATTATAATATTGTGAATAGAAAAGTTTTTGTAACAGCAAGAGTAGTTATTAGTTAGCCAAATCATTACCTACCTTGTACATTATAAAATTATATTTCAGTTCCTTTTACGAATTACATTTTTACTTCTAGAACTATATATGTGCGTATCCTCCACCCTCCCTCTGCCTTCATATGAAATTCAATGTCAATACAATTGATAAATTACTAAATTAACATTAACATGTTATAAATACAAATATTTTGTCTACATTCATATTATTCAAAGAGGATATCAAGGATTGGCCCTCAAAATATTTGTATAAATACAAAATACACGTCGAAGCGCGATGACACGTGAGTACTCTGAGTAACAAGTACTCAATTTATCATTTAAAAAATATATATATTGGAAAGTTGGGAAGATTTTAATAATTCGTAATCTCTCTGATGTGAATGATACATAGATAACCACGGTACGAAGCACAACACAATGTGCTAAATCAAGTAAATCGAGGAAAGGTAATCGTGTCAGGTAGGCGCTATTATAATTCACGACTTCCTTTAACCGTACCCCGGATATGCATGCCGGGTCACGTCCTGTTTCAACGGAGGTTTTCCGGCGTCACGTACTCTGGCGCGGCTAGAGCTGAACTTTTAATCTGCCGCAGCTTTAAATAGTCATGTCCGTTATTTGTGTTTAATATTAAATCTGATTAGTTTAAAATTCTTCCATTCCTTTGCTTTTTGCTGCTAAACAAAAGTTATTGTATGATTTAAATAGGTAAAATGAAGTTATTAGTTTGATCACTATATTATTTTCAGAATACCAAAAAGCACATATTTGCTTATGAAACAAAACTATACAAAAAACTTTAGACGTAAATATAATTGCGATAGTAAGAATGGATATTAAATTAAAAATTTTGTTGCAGATTACGACTATGTGGGAATGAGACAAGGGGAAGTTACAAAGAATAGGCACATTCGTGATCTACCCTGTAGATCCGGGCTTTTGTAGAATGTAAATATCAGAAGCTCGACTCTACAGGTATCTTACGGATGACATGCCACGCGACTCTAGATTGCAATGAGTGACGCCGCCATACTTGTTTACATAATGCGTAAATGATGATTCTCCGAGAATTGTTTTTTTCCGAGAATTTGCAGGACATTGGTTTTATTAGTATGTCAAGAGAATTACTTATAAGTTTAAAATTATATAAATACATTTATTCAATAATAAATTATTATTTATTATAATTGTTATTAGATTTTTTATGAAATTCATTTAGACTTATCATAAACATTGCAATAATATACATAAATTTAAAATTATTAAAACTCTAATTTTCTTTTGCATGACATGTTACAATGTCATATCTCTCTCTCACTCTCTTTCTCTCTCTCTCTCTCTCTCTCTCTCTCTCTCTCTCTCTCTCTCTCTCTCTCTCTCTCTCTCTCTCAGAATTAGAATGTTAATTTCAATATTACAATAATGTTAACTATAAAATAATTCTATAAAATAATTTTCACAATATTCAATATTTATTTAAACAAATATAAAAAGAAAATTTTAATAATTTGATAGTCTATAAAAGTTTTTAATTTATAAAAGCGACCTTTGCTTATCCTGTATAAAAAAATTTATTGTGTTATATAACAAATAAAGTAAATGTATCTTATACTACCTATTTCATTTCTGATTTAATTTTCCTACATTAAGAAATTTCCAGATATATTGTTTATATATTATAATCCTAATCTCTACAGTTTTCAAAAAAGTATATAAATATAAAGAGATGTTTCCATTAAAATAAAAATAAATAATTTTGTAAAAAAAAAGTATTAATAAAATTTTATTAAATATAATATAATACATTTATCTAAAAAATACAATCTTAATATTCAATAGACATAATTGACTTATTTATTTTATATATATTACTTATTAGAAAATTGACTTATTGTAGAAGTTTAATATAATAAATTGTGTATGTTTAGTATTTGTAATACTTTTTAGATTAGACAATTATTAATTTTAGATTATTATTTATATTTTAATATAACAGACGTTAACAAATTATAATTTTTAAAATAATATTTAATAAATAAATAAAAAATAAATACTGTATGTTTAATCGACGATTCGCTCTAGCGGAAATTTCTGGTACGATGTTAATGCACATATGTGATGATACGACAGAAATCTTCTTTTCGACCTTCCTAGTATAGACATCTATACTACTGAATACGTAAATTTGTAAGAGAAAGTATTTAATTTTGTCATTTTCAATTTAAAACAATTTACAACACATAATGCCAGAAATGTTAATTGTGTATGTATATTTTGTCACATATTTTAAACATAAGATAATTATAAAGTATTCCAAGCGTGTGATTTTATATATTCTTTACTTCTTCGTCGTTGTCGCTTGTTCGTTAGATGTCACTAAAGTGTCTGGAGAACGCGACAACAATTCATCGATACAATATCATCATTAGCAGTTCTTTAAGAAAGCTTTATGATTTTCGAAAAATTGCTTTTATCTCTTTCACCAAAATTATTTTTGCGAACATATATTTCCTGTCAGTTTCTTTTATGTAAAAAATTAATTAAAAATAGAAAATTTAAATGCGCATAAAGCCACACAAATATATCTCATGATATCATTAGAAGCAAGAAAAGTTTTAATAAATATATGCAGATATAGAAATTAATAATTTCCGCGAATAATAAAATTTTTTATTATAAAACAGTAATCTTTCAATTCTAAGTTAATCTGCATGATTGTTGAATGATGTCAGACTTGTTTAATCAATGCGTAAATGATGATTTTCCGAGAATTTACAGAATAGTCTGTTTTATTTGTATGCCAAGAATGGTGTAAAATAAAAATAATGATTGAAAAATAGAAGATTATATAATATTATGAGTTATTTTTGTTTCATGACAGCATATGAAATTGAAAATTTTAGTTATTTATTAATTTAATACGGAAATATAAGAAATATATGTCTCTATATGTTAATCTCTTTGGTGCTGTTACAATTAAAATATCTTTATTAATTAGGATTACCATGAGAAATATCAATGGATTCAATCGTACCGCATAAAACTTATTGTTAGATAAATATTTAATGTTTCCCAAATCTGTCTATTATCTTTTCAGTATTGTACATATATATTTTAAAATTTAAGATACTAATAAGTTAACGCTAAATAATAAACTTATATAATGCGATACGACTTTGTATCTTCCATGTAATATGTATCTCGCTTCGAAAATAACAAAGTTTCTTTTTGTATTTATTCGTTTAGTTCATAGGAAGATCTATTTTTTGGAGCTCTGACCAATACACAGATCCGTAGATTCGCACGAATTCTAAAAAAAGAGCGTGCAATAGCGCGCGTGTGGGTGAAAAGGCTAAAGGCAAGCAGATCTCGATGTATGGGAAGCACGATGTTTGATGGTGTGATAGCATGGTGGTACCTGGGGCGACGTGGTATTATATTATTGATCGTTCCACGAGCTCTGTCCCCATCAGCTGTCGTAATATCCGGCGTTCTCCTGGTACTACCGGGTTGCATGCTAACATAGTTGTCTAAAAAAATCATTCGCGTTAGATTGCATTATAAATACATGCTATTTTGCTACGTTGCCCGACCTATATCAAACCCGAATCTGTTGCGAAATTTTTTAAAATTCCAGCAGAAAGATTAGTCAAAATAATTAGAAGATAAAACGATAAAGATCGATGAAGAAAGGATTACGCTCTAGCGACATATTAGTAGGTTAGCGTGATTTCGTCATTACAAGCTGTCAGCATTCGAAATAATACGATAACCATTTATTTTAAATCTTAATAAAGACTGAGATAAGAGGGTAGAGATGGAAACAGAAAGAGAGAGAAAACGACAGAGAGAGAGAGAGGAGTAGACAGAAAAGGTGAGTAGGATACAAAAAGGGAAAGAGAGAAAGAAAAGGAAAGAAGAGGAAGAAAAAAGGAAAAGAAGAAGAAGAAGAGAGAGAGGGGGGGATAGGGAGAGGGAGTACAATCTTCCCTTCTTGGACACTTTAAAGTGCCTCTTCCAATATCCTCAGCTATGCTCTACTTCTCATCTCCTTCCGGTCGGTCTACTATTCTGAAGGTAATATCCTGCTATCCTGAAACCTTAACGTGGCTTGAACTCTTAGCGTCGTCGTCCTCTAGTCTCTCAGTGCTCTCTCCTCTCCTCTCCTCTCTCTCTCTCTCTCTCTCCCCCCCTCTCTCTCTCTCTCTCAATTCTCTCCTGGCATCTCTCTGCATCCCTCTTTCTCTTCGGGATCTCGGCTCAAGTCTTCAACGTGTTACTAATACCACAAGGATTAATGTTATGTGCCGGAGCTTACTCTAACTATTAATTTAATTAGGAGAACAATACCTTATATGCTGATACTACTATCAGACAGAAGTACGTTTTTGAATTCTTAGAGTAAAAGGAAATAATTCTATCTTAATCAATCTCAATCGGAATTAAAGCAGTGCCTAAATAAGCAAAATCATTGTTTTGACAAATACGTGTTTAAATGTTTTACTTGATCTATAGAATTGTTTTACTAAACCTACTTACAAAATGCTTGAATTACAATCTTGTTAAAAATTAATTATTATTTTATATGACATTTATATGTGTTGTTATCAAAATAATTTATATACTATCTATAGCTATTGTTTTAATTGCATTAGAATAAATAGAATAACCTCCAATGCGCTTTGATATTGAATTAAAATTTCTACGTAAAATAATTGTACAAAAAAATGGCATGATGACAAAGTGCATTTATTGCACTTGCACAATCAAGACATTAATATCAATGTCGGTTAGTGTGAGAAAAATCAAGTTAAATTACTTTTACCTGATGTTTTAAATGCGTCTATAGCCCAAAATCAGTATAATTAAAGATTACTACAGCCCGCGATAACATCCAGGCGTAGCTCACCGGTTTGACTGACGATCTTTCAGACGGCTCTGCAGGAGCACGCTATTCGCAAGCGCCGAGTGATATTTATCTCCAAGTAATTAGGAGTTGGGCTGGAATCACGCATGCTCATCCTTCACCGTGGCAAACGCCCGTTGCCCTGTTCCATGCATAATGCCGAAGGCAATGATTATTTAGTTTCATCCTATTATGCGTATCGAGAATTTCTATCTGCAAGAAGATCGAAATTTTCTCTTGCATTATACACAATAATAACACGAACAAAAATCGCCACAAATTTTAGTTAAAAGAATTGCCCATATGTGTTTTTTGCTTATACGAACGAATATCAAGGATAAAGCTTCGTGCGTAAATTTAACGTAGATTTTGGATAATATCTCTCTCAAGAATAATTATTACAACTGATAACTACCAACGGAGAAATGACAATGGCATATTTTTCCTACAAATACTTAAGAAAGAAGAATGCTTCCATTAACTTTCATTCCTGTCATGGAAATTTACAAAGTACCTGCACGTTCAAATAAATCTTTCTACAACGGGAGCACGATGGCATGCCACTGACTTATTTATGACCGTCTTCTGCTAGTCGAAGGGTTGGATAAAGGGTTAAGAGCGAAACAATGCCTAGACCGACAGTGCTTTGATGAGACCAAAACAGCGGGAGAAGTCGAGTCGGAAATCATGACGCGTACTAATTTTCCTACTTTCGCAGTTCCGTTACAAATACTTAGGATTTGGAACGAGACAGGTTGCATCAATATATAAAATCCTGCTTCTGTTTTATGTAGTATAATGATTACACATTACAATGCATTCTCTTTAATAATAATTGTGTTAATTACTGAATATATACAATTCTTTAGATACATAAAAACATTTTAATTCTGCACTTTCACTTTTTAATTTTTTCATCGATCTTACTCTCTCTCTCTCTTTCTCTCTCTCTATACAACGTAATCTTTTAAAATCGTCGTTTCTCGATCTAACAGTGTTCGATTAAATATCTGAGAATAATCTCAGTATCATTCGCCGTTCACGCGAGCGCGATAATGCTCCGTGCAATATTATTCACGCGCTCGGTTCTTGCGGGCGACGATAATGGTAATCGTCCTGTCTCCGTGTCGTCCGCGAAGGCTGGCTGCTCTCGGTCTTCAACGTGATCAGAAGAGCGGGAGCATCCTGGCCCTCCCCTTAGTAGCCTCATACCACTGCCGTATACCCTTAGTAAGGTACCCCTGGCGGCGTGGTGCTAGCCGTGACACGAGCACGTGATTAATGATCGCAACGGAGAGCCATGCAGCGCGCACTCCTCTCTCCTCTCTCTCTCTTTCTCTTTCTCCCATCTTCTCCCTTCGTCATTCTATCTCTCTGTTTCCCCATGTCTTTCTCTCTTTTCTCCTCTTTTCCGCCTCTTTCTTCGTGACCGTCACTCTCCTGCTCTTCTCTCTTTCAGCAACCCCTGGTGATGCCGGCGGCATTGCTGCCGTTGCCGCTGCAACCGCCCGAGCACAATACCGGGTCTCTGCGATTGGACTCTTCTTGGTAACTTTCTTCTTCCTTTCTTCTTTCACCGAAGGGAGCCACAGTTGCTGATGATTATTCGTTGGGTCGAATGTTACGGCTTAACCCAGTTTCAGTTATTCTAAAGTTTTCGAGGTAATACAAGCTGTAACAGATCAATCCATGACAAATCAATAGACCTTCCGTTAATGTTCAACAAAAACAATCAATAATGGACTTGTCACAAATTTTATGAAGAACGAGAATACAAGATGGCATATAAAATATGAAATACTAACCAAAATACTGACTAAAATGCTTATTTAGTTAGTATCAACCTAAATTATTGGTTTTGTTTGACTAGTTTGTTTGATTAAGTAAACTGTGAGTTTAAAGTGTATTTTGTTTTCGTTCTGCGTCCATCTCAAATAAGTACTACAACAAAGAAAATCTTCTTTATTTGAAAGAATCGACCTATTCACACATCTGTACGCCTTCGCATGAAATGAAGATGTCCACGGAGGAATTTTACAAGAAAATGAGAATATCGCAAGAGTCGACAAAGAAATCAGTCAATCTCTCATCGGTCTAGGATGACTTTGAATCTGTCGATGTACTTCCTGCCAATCTACCTTGGGTACGTCTTCATTTTGTTATAGAATGATTCACTTTCTATCATCTGATACGTGTTTAATATCGGAATAAAAATGTGTTCCTTATATGAGAAATTGTATAAAAATGCCGATTTACATCTTTGACATACGTTCACTTAAAAGTAATATTAACATTGACTTGAATCTTGATTTTTTTCATATTTGGCGAAATATTCGAGACCATTTGCCCTTTGTGATATTCACTTTGTCAATAATTGACCATTATGATAATCGACTAATGGCTATGATAACGTCCATTAATGGTAGGTTGAAAGGTGACAAGCGCAAAAATCAGAAATCTACTTCACAATCAATTTACCCTACAATGCATAATTTAGTAATTGCGAGAATATCATGTTTATATCAAACCTCTTAGACGATTGTATTTTACAGAAAATGATTGTGTGAGAATTTTATATATTCTCTGCACGAGATTGAATTTAATTAAACATCTCTTTTATAAGGAATGAAAGATATTTTTAATATACATAATATCTTGATCATTCAAATATTTTTCCAGCGTCCGGGTACAATTTTAGTTTGCGATTTTCGTTCATGTAGAATCAATCGACGAATCAGGACGGAACGGCATCGATCGTGATCGTATGTGAGATTCAGGCTGCAATCGATAATAGTATCCAATTGCGTGTACCTCGATGGGGCATCCCGATGTTAACCAGCGCACAATCAGACCTCGTGCTCCCCGCGGAAATCAGCGGCGCCCGTTGTCAGCTTCACCGGCGGGGCGGGTGTGCGGGTGTGCGAGCGGTTCGGTGAAATTTCCGGCGTATTGTCGGCGAGTTCGGTTCAGGGTTGGATGATGCCGAACCACCGCCGTCGGTCCCTGCACGGGGCAATGAGCGAATAGCGCGGAAAAGGGGGAGATAGTGGATAGTGGTCGCCGGGGCCACAGACAGAATTGGAACGGGAGCGAGTCTGATGGGACGCGGAGGATGGCGACTCGTCCCCGGCGACGTCGGGACGCTGACGACGTGCCACGTTACCGACGTGCCCATACCCCCCTCGACTCTATTTCCGCATTTTGTTTGACGCGACCGGGATTAAAAGCTTTCGCTTCTTCCCGTGTGTATTATACCCACGGCTCTTATGACGTTTGCTCTTGACAATGATGTGAATTTTCTATTTCTCTCTTCTGTATTTCTTCTTTGCAAAATTTTCATTTCTTACGCGAAGGCGCATCAAAACGAGAAAGAGCTTTCTATCGTTTACGGTTTTATAGATAGCAATTTTTAATAAAAGTATGGTTATCTATTTTGTAAAAGCAGTATGAGTTTTGCGACAATCAAATTAGTATTACATCGAATTTTGTACATGTTAGTCTTATACTTCTATAATTTTAGAGGATTATTTTTTCCACTTCAAAGATATGATCGTTTTGGCGTACATGCTCTATTATAAACGGAGTTTGTAAGAATTTTTAGATAATTTAATATTTACTCTATTTGATTCAATTATTAATTTACACTATTATAGACATTTCAAAAACCCGTCTAATATAACTGTGATGTAATTGGACAGTTATGTAATTTATTAAATTTCTTAATTGCTTAAAATAAAACCAGTGTGCGAAAAGCCGACGGTAAAATCCAGAATAATTCATACCGAGGAAGAAAGGTTTAAATATATTTCGAGGGCCGCCTTTGAAAAAAGCTTCCTTTACATGCCGTGCAAAGGTGTTATCGTTGCTGTCCGTCCATCAGAGTCCATCCCTCCTGGCAATATTAGCGCCGCCACCGGTGGTGGCTGGCTGGTTGCTTTTAGTCAGGGGGATGAAATACTTGATGATATTAAACATGAATAATGTAACGACTCGGCTACGAAGGCGCGGAATAGCGAGTACGATAAGACCTAGAATGCTGCATACGTAAGATGGTATAATACGGGCATTTTTGTTTAACACGTCGACATTAAATGGCGTAACTGTTAGTGCATTTGTAAGAAGTTATATTTACAAAAGCATAGCATGTACATTTATGTTTAATACGAATACAATACAAGATTGCACATGTTGTATATCGGCAAATTCGTACAAAGTGATGAAAAGAAGCACGGCAAAATTTGAAATGCAAAATAAGTGCCTTATACTTTTGGCCGAGACTGTATATATTTATAATACAATAGTAAAATATAAATAGATGTTTCCATGCATATAAAATGCTCTTTCTTTACCAGAAAAAATGCAAAGATATTTGGAAAATTAATTGATCATATCTGTTAAAAAAATTTTTTTATGAAAAATTGAATTGATCTAAGAAACACAGCTTTTTAAAGGCAATATAATATATATGTTACCGTAAATACCCGAAATAGCGTTCGTCATTTAATAGGAATCCGTCATTTCGCGTTTTCACTAGATCCGAAGTCCGTCATTTTGCGTCCTTACTAGTAAAAACCCGAAAAGTATATGCATATATTTTTTTCGGGTTTTTATTAGTAAGAACACGAAATGACGGATTTCTCGGACATTTACGTAACATATATATTTAAGTTAAATATGAAAGGACTCTCGAAATTAAAATATAGGTATAAAAATTAGGCAAATGAGAGTACAGCACGGAACTCGATGCGCAAAGAATTCAACAAATATAGTTACATTCTTTAAATTAAAAATATATTGTGTTAAGTCGTACGTTTCGGCTCTAAATGAATGGCTCTAAATGAAGCCGAAACGTACGACTTAACAATATATTTTTAATTTAAAGAATGTAACTATATTTGTTGAATTCTTTGCACATCAAGTTCCGCGCTGTACTCTCATTTGCGTAATTTTTATACCTATATATATATTTTTTTTTTTATATAAAAGTAAAAATATATAGCCGATTAATGCAGAAAAATTAATATGTCAAATATTTTGCTGCTTGAAACTTTCAAGTGTTAAATCATAAGATTTAAGATAAAGATCAACAATCCCTCTCCCAAAAAAGAGGAACGATTATGGATATGATAGATTGGGCTTTTTTACTTTCACATCCCAGATTTCACCAGGAAAATCTACAATTTATTATCAATGTTCTCCTTAATAATGATTAGCTTCTCAATTTTATTTTTAATACAATCAATTCTCGGCTCAATTTTACTTCTATAAAGTACGTTATCAAATAAAAATTTCTTTTCCTTTTTTGTGGTCACTTTTACGCCGGCCTTATCAATATCATTCGGCTTACCAACCGTATGTGATCGACTTCTATCGGACTGATTGCGCCCTATGTGTGACGGAGAACATAAGAATGTAGTAAGAATTTTTTGTTGAAGATGGCTCAAAGAGGAGCCGAAATGTCCGAAATTTGTATATTTAATCAACTGCAAATTCGAAATTTATATGTAATTTTTACAAACCACGAATTACACAATAATTTTGTGCTCCGAGATCTGCACTGACTCTCATTAGCCCCCTTTTAGTACTTTATTTATTTTTTTTAAACTGAGAATCCTTTTATCTTTTATTAATATAAAGAGAGGGGGGGGGATCTTCACAATACGAGGAAGCAATTTGACATTTAATTTACCATCACTTCGTATTTCACTCAAGTAGTAACGATGCAGTAGGTTATTCAAAACAAGGGGTGCAGAAGGCAGAAAAAAATCTGTGTCGGATGACTCTGCTCTTTCGTAAGCGAAGCAGAGTGACTAAGTGTGAATTCAATTAAGGGTTTGTTTTAAGCGTCTATCAGGCTCTGTTTACGGACTCGTTCGTTATCCGGATAACAAGATAAAATTGACAATTTAAGGGGAATCGATCCATGTAACAAGAACCTCCCAATCTAAACTCAGTTGATTATTTGCCCAGAAAGAATTCATTTACATCACTTGCGTTATTGTTCTCTAACGTTAACAGGACATCTATATGATTTCTACCACATAATATTATCTAGATATACTTTTTAAAGAAAGAATAAAGTTGAAAATTATGATTACTGTAATAATTTTGAAATTAATTCAAGACAGGATAGAATAACTTTTTAACTTTTTACTTTTTCTAGCAGCCATCAGAAATAGGCACAGAAAATGAAAAACATGAAAATGGTAGAATGTTCGGAAGGACATTGATCCTCCCCTTGCTCCAATGCCGTCCAATCCCATATATGAGTAACACAGGCTGCTGTTCCTGCATGCCGAACGAAATAGTTTGGGGCGGATCTTGGAACCGTTCTTAATTGTGTCGAGGGGTGCGAAATCCTTATCGAAAAACGACTCGTGAGAATTATACCGTTTCGGCCGTTTCCGAAATTTGTCATGGTAAAATGACTATTAATTTCCATAAAAACTATTATTTCTTTTTTCTGAATTTCATTTTCCTCCCGTTTCTAAATATCCTATAATTTAAGTCAATATATTATAAATATTAGACTGCGTTTTTTTCATCTTTACGGTTTCTTGCTACAATTTAATCATGAAAAGAATCGAAATTTATAATATATATGTAGAAATATATTCAGAAAATTAACAATACATTCACAATACATTACATTCGATGTACTAAAACTAAATAAGACATTATTTTAAAATTGGGAAGTATTAGAAACGCTTCATAATTCTCTCTCTCTCTCTCTCTCTCTCTCTCTC
>NJRQ01000027.1:887019-898011 GCA_003063805.1 Aphaenogaster ashmeadi | reverse complement strand
TAATAATTTATGATTTAAAATCACAACTGATCCATAGTTTAATAATTGTGAGCAAATAGTTATAGGAACGACGAAAGGATCCACTATCAAACTTTTTATTACATTTTTATGCCAGATAATATGTACTTATTGGTCAATTGAGGTATTTTTTTGAACAACTTAATTTCGGCTCAGCGTGAATAATTGTAACTCGTGACTGTATTGTCGATGCGTTGTACTTCAAACAGGCTGCCACAAAAGATCAAGATGAGTGGGACGAAAAAAGAGCAGCTGTGAATAGGACCTCGAAATGGCGATTCTCTGCGCGTCACAAAATACGCAACGTTCCTTTTTATCTGACTTCGTGAGTCGATTTCAGTGACCCTGAATCATTTATTAACAAGCATAATTGATGAAGAAATTTAATTTTGCAAGATAAACATTAATTTAGAAAGTTGCATTACGACTATTTCGTTGTTTTTACGAGTAGTCATTAACTGACTAAAATTAGATACATATTTACATTGGATAAAGAAATCAATACTGTGTTATATAATATATATTATTGCAGATTCTTTCTCTTTTAAACTATTTTGATAAAAATACCAGATAAATGTCGTTCCTTTCCTGTCTACGAAACACAGGACACGTCCACAGGATTATGGGATTAATTACATGAAGGGCGTTAATACCCAATTCGGCTAGCGTTGAAGAGGGATGCTTATAGCAAGCTGAGGCAATAATATTAGCGGTCACTTAACAGTTGCCACAACAGCTATGAGAAATCTGCTACATAAAACACCTATCATCATTAGATGAGATATACATATAGTTGCTGAGTTAAAAATCTACACGGAAAAAACGATAAGATTACCACAACCACAATAATAGTAATATTTGGTACAGCCACGTCCTGTGGTTGTCACATTTACATTGATGTGAAGGCAACTATATGCATTTGGTACAGCAAACATAGTGAATGTTGGGACAAACATATATAGATGCACTACACAAAACAATGTGAATGTGACAACCACAGGACGTGTCTGTACCAAATATTACTATTATTGTGGTTGTGGCAACCTTATCGTTCTTTCGGTGTATAGTTAAAAATTGATTATTCCTTATGTGTATTTGTGTATCCAATTCCAAAAAGCATAACATAAGATAGAAAATAGTAATCAAACATAAGTATTATATGAATAAATGTAATATTGTAATTTGTTTATTTGGTAATAAAGAAAATATTTAATATTGTTATAGTATGTAATCGATCTCCCCATGCACAAATTTTTTGATCACCGTCGCAATTCATAGTTCGCTGTCAACCAGGGTGGGAAGCTCATTGCTATTCCGCGAGTAGATCGTGCGGAGCATTATGGTAGTCGCAGTTGGGGCTCTACTAAATTGAAAACAAGATCCATCACGTTTTCACAGAAGCAAAAAGAATTTTAATGAATTATAAGTAGGGAATGGGATGGAAGTAAGAAAATTAATATTCAATTTATTCGGAATTAAATTACTAAACGTCACTATTCTGTAAATAATCAAAACAAAACGTTTTAATATTTCCTCAAATCTAAAAATACAAGTAGTATAATATCAAAACATTGTGATAAACAATAAATCTAAACTAATAAAGATATATTAAACAATTAATTAGCTAATAAAGATATATTTTTGGATAGTGGAATGTTGAGGCTTAGACAGATATTTTGTGTTACTATTTTACTTGAATCAATCAAGATGATCAGAACACATTAGGAACTAGGTTCCAAGAAAAGAATAAAATTTGCAAGATGCATTATTAAATGAGTTAACTTTAAAATAACAATAGCTGCCTTTTTGCCTAAGTTTCAATTAGTTTCACTATACCAGCGCGAAACAATTAATTTCGATAAACTGCGTCGGTGAACTAAGAATCTGATCCTACAGTTCTGAGAACCCATATTCGGAGATTCGGATGGAAGAAATTGGTCAGCGTGTGGACTGGAATTAAAACCGTCAGGCGTTCTCGGCGTGGCGCACTGTCGATCCGTTCCGAGGGTTTCCTCGCTCTTAACTTTCGGGTGAACCGATCTAAAGGCAGGGTCCTGCAGGAAAGAGTTCGAGAAGCAGAAGAAAAAGGAGCTGAGGGACACGGGACGAGGGGAGGAAGAGGTGAAGGAGAAGGTGGAGGCGATGGTACTAGGGGACTTGATGAGAAGGGGTGGTAGGAGAGGGTTTCCGAAACAGCTCGCCGCTATCTCGACTGATCCGATCAAGATTAATGAACGTGCGGCTTGCGAGTCGAAGCCTTTGCGCCGCCCAGTCTGTCGTTCTCATTCTCTATTTCTCTTCCCCCTCTCTGTTCGTCTCTCTTTCTCTCTTTTCCGCTTTTTCCTTTTCTATACAGAGGCAGCGACTAGCGACAGGTACCGTCGACGGCTTCTCGTAATAGTAGCACTTCGTGGTGCTTGTTGTTGGTGCGCAACCTTCAGGTAGCGTTATCACGAGGAAACTGAAAATACGCCATTTTTTCTAGAAGATAACAAAGTCATTGATATAGATATTATATAATCGTTCGCTTGACATGTATATCACAAATTTAAACATTGCTCGAATTACAGTTCGTGTTTTAGTTCACAGTTTAATAAAATCTTAAATTATGCTGATAACGATCGTGTGTTTATGTTTATACGTTAATGCTGTTTACTAAGTATCTTAGTAATATTCATGAGGCATCGTGTAACGAAATTAACGGTATGAGATATATGATATTGTGAACTGGGGCTGGCATGGAAGATTATCTGCAGTGGAACGTGATGACAGTAACAGCACACTTTTTCCCTTTATATCCAGCTACTCGGAGGTAGATCACGTCACCGAGACTAGCCGTATAGATAAAAATACATGTCCCTTTCGGACCGATGCTTTTAATTAATTCTAGAGATGGACGTGGCCGCCCATGTCAGCTTTTGGAGCCTTTCGTTCGATCACTGGCGCGTGTCGTCAGACTGCTACTGTGCTGCGTGTTACGGCAGCCGATTCATTATCTGGTCTCTCGAAATCGGAATAACTCCTCCGCCCATCCCTTCTCGAATTTATCTTTATTCGTTTGCAATCTCCATTCAACGGAAGCGACAATTAATAGCGCGCGAAGATCAAATATTTCCGCGCTACGTTCGTGCGGTGGATTTAAATCCAATTTCGTGTCGGTTCCCTTCGATGACACGGTGGTGCCTGTTATCTTTAGTTACAGGCGAATGTGTATTTGAGATGCGAAACTGTCTTTGGGGGATGTCAGTCAGTCAGCGGAGTGAGCGCCGAGCGGAAAGCGATGCGGCGAGCGCGCGAAAGGGCAAGGGTGGGTTGTTGAGGGAGGTGGGAGGCAGAGATGCTTTGTAATTACGGTGGCTGATAAATGGAGTCGTGACTCGTTAATCCCCTCCAATTACATCTGATGGGGACCGTTCACACCGGATCTATCTTGAATCATTTTTGGAATTTTCGGACGCGAACGACAGCAACGTAATTTTATCGAACTAAACGCTTGATTTTCGTTACGCTGTAGTCACGAACTTTAAAAGTAAGTACGAGAATAATTTTTACGGTTATATCAGGAACTTTTAGTCGACATGCGAGAAAAACGCTGTCGCTTTACTTTTACAATAATACATTGCTATTGCTGAATGCAAAGTGTGTGGCCGCGCTACAGTTAAGTTTTTGACGGTAATAAGAGATATGACACAGCTCGCGCGCGAAATTCTCGTTGTCTGTCTCTGCATTCGCTAAACGAACAATTCAACGACCACCCACTTTACCGTACAGGTTGTAGATCGGAGCGATTGTGATGCGGATATAGACGAAATGACCAGCACGTATGCATCATTTGTCTTAAGAGAACGGATATGGAACGCGACGCGTAGGTGTAACGACAGGGAGCGAAAAGAAAATTCGAAAATGCATCGGTTAAGTATTTATGTGCAGAAAAATGGCGATCTAAATAGAGGAATCGAATCAGTCTAAATAATCTATAAGCGATATTTTAAAAGATCTATCTTAAAGGTATTTAATTTATTTAAAAAAATATTTACTTGCCTAGATTATATATTCTCAATTTTTGTTTAACAAATGTCTAATTGATGATTTTTATTTTAATGAATTATCAACGTTATAAGTACATATAATAAAACACTGCTCAGAAATTATTTTCTTTATAGAAAGAACAATAACATCAATTTATTGTTATAACTTATTATCGTAAGACTTCTCGTTCTAAAAAATTGTTACTATAAGTATAAATACGTTAATAATATTTTATATTTTACATAATAGTTAGCAGTTTTCTTTCTCTTTTCTTTCCTCTCTTTCTTCCTCTGTCTCCGCCGTCTTTCTCTGTCAAGCGAATAATTCATTGTTCTTATCCTAATACAAACATAGCTGTAATCAATTTTGTATTATATCTCGTTCCACTTTGAAACAATAGACTGACCAAAATGTCTACAATAATTTCCAACTAATCCACATCCAAGAGAAGTTAGCGAAGGTGTTTAACATCGAAACCTATGGTTTATCTACCCACGGATAGCAAGCAGACAACAGTACATAGATCTTGCAATTAGCGGCTCTTGTGTACTTCCTTCCTTCTACTTGCTTGGAAGCTTGCTATTAATCGTATCGTCTTGCGTTGGATAGACTACACGTATTTTGGAACTAGACCATACCGCGCGTATTTCAGATCATATTTATTAAATATTAAAAATATGTCTTCTCACCGGATTGCAATGCAAAAATAGATACTGCGTACACAACAGAAGTAACAGAAGTAATAGTTAAATATCATCTTTTTACAATAAATATACAGGCTGCGTCACACAATAACTATGTTATCTCGTAATTACAGAAAGAGAGAAATAAGAGAGAGATTTTTAGATTAGACTTTTCAGATTAATCTTCAGGAAAAAAGAATAAATAAATATATATATATATATATATATATATATATATATAACAAAACATATTTTTTAATATTTAAATCAATTAACAAATTTTTTAATTTTAGACCTTTTACGAAAAATATAAAAGTTATCTACTGATAGGTTTTTTGATAGACTTTTTGCGAGTCGTAAGTTATAAGATATGTAATATTCTAAATTAATTTTGGATTGTCTATACATATAAGTCGCATATAAAACAATTAATTTAAAGAGAAGACGTTATCTGTAGTTAATTAATTTAAAGTTGTTAATAAATTATAAAAAATAATATATATATTTGTCTGTACATTATACATGTATGTGCAAAATCGTATTTATTTATAGGCGCCAATAATCCGCTAATTGGAGGTTTCGCAAATTCAAAGGTTGCCGATAATTATTATGGACATTATAATAAACTTTTCAATTTTTTTTCAATTAAACTAAAATATATATTAATCCTTGGCTGGCGATGGCTGGTCTCACTCGAGACCGGATGGCTATTCGTTAGTTTTCGAAGATTATTCATACATCTCCTTTATATCGCAAGGATGTTAAAAATTAAATTAGAAAACTACTGCTTTTTTCCTGTTGTTTTATGTACTATATTTATACGCAAAGCGACTTTTTGGTTATCTAATAGAGAACAGGTCAAGAATGACTCAGCTGCAGTCCTTCAAAGCTACGTCTTCCGAGAGTTAAAAACACATAGTTATCAATAAAAACATTTAAAAAATGTTCTTTTATCTTACTATTAGTATTAATAATTAATAAATTTGCAAAATTAAAAATAAGGAAAGTGCTGTGTACACAGATTATAATATTTATAAAATATAAATTTATAAAATTATAGCTAAATAAATTTAATATACGTCTTTATTATCATTTTCTTCTTACTTCATATGATAATTTCAAAAGATTGATGGAAGATATTATCCCAATGAAAATAATAAAGTTATTTAGTCATTACCAATCAGCAAAATTATTTGTTTCCTATTATCGTTAGAATTTTGCGAAAGTCGGAGCCGATATCGTCAAATAAATGAAGGAATTGGATATAAGAAGCGATTGTGCAAAACGTATAGAGATAATATTATCAGCGTTCTTCCAAAATCCTATGACTCCATAGTGTGTGTGTGTGTGTGTGTGTGTGTGTGTGTGTGTGTGTGTTGTAGCGACGAGTAGCGACCTTGGTTCACGCCATGATATGTCTGACTTTGGAACCCGGTTGGTAGCAACATATCTAGGCAGTTGGCCGGGATGTTCGTGGCATGGGCGGAGGCAGGACTGCACAGGCGGCCCCCCATTCGCTTTCCGGGTGCCACCCTTCTTTTCGAGCTGCTGCGAGGTATCCCTTGCCCCGGGCTGTGGCAATCACGCACATGCTCGCGCATGCGCTGCTACGGCAACGTCGCACGCATGGGCGCCCACACAATTACATGAGGACACAGGGGGAGATACAAGAAAACAGTAAATATATATACCTATGATATACACCATAATGCCTCCTGTGATACCTGTAAATTATGATAGCGCATGCATTCAGAACTGCTTATTTTTCTATTAACTAAAGTATATCTAACAAGTGTAATACTTCCGTTGCCCCACAAGTTATGTTGCCAAGTTTTCTTAAGCTATCACCATTGCAGTTGTAGAGTGTGAAGATATAATGAACGATATATCAAAATTATCATAAATTAATAAATATTTTAATTATTCATACAAATAATGTTATAGTGTAAAAATTAAATTTGATAAAGAACAAGGTATGTGTTTTGATTTAAAATAAATCCTTTGTGTGTCTATTAACATGATCTAAATTATCCACTCTAAATTATCCAGTACAAATAACTGTTAATATTCCTGAGTATTTTAATGTTGAACATCGCATTACAAAGCTTTTATCACAGATAAAAACATCTGTTATAATGTTCTTGAATTTATTTATTATTTTTTAACCTGTTTCATGCGTAATATTGCTCTCAGCTTTAGTTTAGTTCTTATCGAAACTAGAATGGAAACGATATATTACAGACATACAACTCAATGCGAATGCACCTAAGAAAGAGATAATGTCAAAACTTAAGATAACAAGTGGCGCTAGCTTTAGCTGATTAACGGCGTTTCCTGACAGAATAATAAATAGTGTAAAAAGATTATGAAAAATATTAAAGCAGGAAACTGTCGTGCGAATACATAAAAAAACCATTGCCCGAAAAGAGTTGATGGACAAGGTTAAATAAGGTATGCGTGGGAATACGATTTGGAAGCATAACGTTATTGTAAATTACGAAACATTTATTTATTCATTTATTTACTTGACAGTTGTATAGTTCATCGATCCTTACGATCAATATAAACATAAGCATTGAAGTGTGCCCAATGATGTCCTTATCGTACATCCTATATACAATTATTAATTATAGCAAAGAGGATATAATGTCACACTTATAGAACAATCTCGAAACTCATACATTTACTTCTTACGTTCTTTCACTAATTACACTAATTCGATTCTTTAGAATTAATGTACCTTAACGTTTATAACTCTGTTTCTTATATCTAATAATATTGTTTTGGTATATCGTCACAGCGGTTCTGTGCATTAATTGTTTGATTACTACTCGCTTAATAGTACAACTTCCGATTTATTCACGGTGCAATTGCGTCCTAATTATTATTGGTCATTCCTCGTTCGCTTTCGGTAAAAATATATACTATTCATTTCGAATTATTTACAACGTCCCGTTACGAAAGGATGTGTTCAAGGGATAGGATAGTTTTAATTAACTTGTATTATTTTTTTCAAGTGTTTAAAGAGATCTTTTGAAATAGTTTGTTTCCGGCAATTAAGCTGCTCCGGATGGATGATAGTTTTTCAGGATGAGTATGACGTAACATACGTGAAACTTATTGTAGTATTACTGAAAATTTCTGCTTTCTGATGTATTATTAATAAACACTCTGCAATCTCATATAATGATTAAAATTTTTATTTGAAAATCCAATTTTTATCTATAATGTAAAACGTTAGTACCAACATATAATGCAATAATATACGAAATATGAACACTATTTCAATCGTATTGTAATAAAACTCTCTTTACACTAATATATACATACATAAAATCGAGTATATACAATTCACATTTCATCAAGTATCAATTTCTTTTTGGACATTGATATTATGCGAATAATAGGGCGATTAATAATATCTCGAATTATAAGTTCTGCTAAGAGATATCCAATTGCTTGTAGACAAAAAACGTTAGAATAACAATTTTTTTGCTAATATAGTTTATTAATTGCAATGAAAAAACTACATTATAATTTAAAGGATTCTGCTTACATTTGATTTTATAGTTTTAGTTGCACACATATGTACTTTTATTTGCCAGATGTAGAATTTTAATCTGTCAGATGTTTGTATCATATACATTACGCATAATGTATGCACAATATTTTATCATATTATACAGTAGAACCCATATATGTGTTATCACATGAAGTTAGACCTGTTTAGACATGGTATAGATATTCGTGCGTCAAGAGTTTGAGCCGTGTCTAATAGTTTGACAGCTATGTTTGACGTGTGAAAATTATAAATTCAAGAAATAAGTAATAATGGATTACATAATATTAAATTATACAATAAAAAGTTTTATACAATAAAACTCTTTTATACAATAAAATTATACAATAAAAAGATAGTTTTATGATTTCTGATAATTATGATGCATGAATATCTAGGCACATATAACACATATAATCCTAATATGTGTACACAATAAACTTTATGCGATAAGAATATATACATATAGTCTACTGCATATGTATTATTATTCTGCAAACTAAAATGCGTAGAAATCTCTGTTCAAATTTTATCATCATTGATTAGAATTTGCAATAATATAAAAAATTTGATAACAACTATAGTTGAAAAAATGTTAATGATAACAGGACTTGTCATAGGATTATTATTAAAATGTTTATTTAAATTCATTCAATTCAGTAATGAATATTTATAAAATCAAAAATATATAATTCAGTTATGCATATAGCAGAAAATTATAAAGAAAATAAAATTTCTTATTATTTTGATGTAAGCAGATTCATTATTAGTCATGAATTATTAATAATAAATGACTTATTATTGATGATTTGATAGCCTGACAGTACTTTATTTTTCATCCAGACATTATGTTCATTTTCTACAGAATTATGTTTCTCTCTATCTTTTATATTTATCTATGATAAGTTTTTCAGACTTGGCTTTCACGACTTTACAAATCAGGGAATATTTTTACCCATAATAGGTTTAAGAAATAGCTAAATAATTTTGGATCTAGCATTTTATATCGTAGTTAATAGATTGCAATTGCAAAAACTTGCCATATTCATGTATGTAAAAAAAATAATACTGCCTTTTGAAGACTACTCTCCTTATCCACGCTGCAATGAGAAAAACTCAAACTACGTTTATCTAATTTTCAATAAATATCCAGTCGAATTTAGTGGAATTATCCACGGAGAGCGGTCGTTAGATGGTATTGAAAAAATTACATCGCTGAATATATCTCACGGAATGGGTGTTACAGAGACGTGAGTCCATATCCTCCATCGGATTTTATCGCTGATGGCGGCACAGGAGCTGATACTTGCGACAATCCGGGAGGGCTGGTAGCCGGGGCGAGAGGACTGATACTTCCGGAACTTATGTGTCCCAACGGTCCTCCCGTCGGACCGTCCATCATTCCACCCACGTGATGATGACTCAGCTGTGCTTGGAGATGAGCCAGAGCATGAGGATGACCTTGAAAGCTCGGATGAACCACGCCAACGGGATGAGGAAGACTGGAGCTGACCCCATGAACTTCGCTCATATCATGACCGATGTTTGAGTCCAGACTGTTTTCCATACCACTGGAAGGCGAGTTGTTGTTTTTCCTTTGGCTATTGTTGTTACCGGTGCCGGACTTCGCCCGCGTCGCTGAAGTCTTCGCTGGTTTAGCTGCTGCTGGCGGCGCTTGGCCGTTCGCATTCTTTCTGCGTACGTTTTTCGTGTTCGGCAGCTTGTGATCTTTCTTCCATTTCATACGACGATTTTGGAACCAGATTTTGATCTGTCGTTCCGACAGGACCAGGGTATGAGCGATCTCGATCCGTCGTCGTCTCGTCAGGTACCTATTGTAGTGAAATTCTTTTTCCAGTTCGAGTATCTGATGCCTCGTGTAGGCAGTTCTCTGTCGTTTTGGCTCCATTCCAGGTTGGTACGAACCGTTTGCTGTAAGGAGGAAACAAGAATTTAAATATGTTAGTATTATAAGGCTATAAGTAATGGTAAATTTTTAGTTTCAGAGATACTACTTTCTTCTTTACCTGATGAGAAATATGTGGCTATACAGATTGTATTTTAACACATGAATTTCACTTTAATAATAGATTCTTTGAACAATTTCAAGTCGATTTTTTCTTAGCAAAAATTGGTTAGACGTCCTCTTTCAACAACTTTATATCTAATATTAGATATTAAATACTTTTTAGTAATTAAGTGTTACATTAAAACTCTTCTAAAACACCGTATAAAGTTTAATAAGGCTTTGTTATCTATTTGTGCTTAAAGTTTTTTTATATAAAACTTTGCAAAAGACTTCATTTTTAATCGCTCGTAATACAACAAGTATTAGTACCTTATATTTTTGCTAAAAACAAATTGACATCCAATTCGTCAAACATTTTATTCTTGAAATGGAAGTCACATATGATGCTCTTTGCAGCTTCTATATTGTACAAAATGCTCCGCAGATCTAACCAATAAATTTCACTCGTTTATTCTTTAAATAATTTAAGACACTAAAAAAATCTCAATATGTCAATAATTCCAAATCTTTGCATTACAAGCGATTTATAATGAATTATTTTTCCTAAATTAAACTCCGAAAATGCAAATAAATAACAAAACATTCTTAATTTATAATGAAATTTCCTTTAATATAACTTTAATTTTTTCGGATTAACTTATTAGTACACTCAGAGAAAAAAGTCGTATCAGCAA